>JANAVB010010199.1:18374513-18424513 GCA_029216955.1 Iris pallida
GCATGAGGAGCCAGTTCCAAAAACAGAGGAAGAAGGAGTTCAGGAGTTGGTAAGCACTATAAACAAAACTTATTTGAAGAGCCAACAAGCCTCCCTCCCAAGAGACCTTATGATCACAAATTCCCCTACTCCCAGGAGCAATTCCTGTATTGATCAAGCCCTATAGACATCCCTTCCTTCACAAAATGAAATTGAAAGCAAGTTCGAAGTTGGAGTCTGGAATTATCAGGAACAATAATAGTTCCTACTCATCTCCTGTGATCCTGGTCAAAATCTGATGGCACTTGGAGAATGTGCATAGATTATAGGGGACTGAATCTGACAGTGAAGACAGGTTCCCAATTCCCTTGGTAGAATAGTGTTTTGATGAACTCAATTGCCAAGTTCTACTCAAGCTGGACCTTAGGTCTGGATATCATCAAATAAGAATGAATAGATGTTTACAAACTTGCCTTCCTCCTAGGGGCACTATGAGTTCTTAATGATGCCCTTTGAGCTCACTAATGCCCCCTCTACTTTTCAGCCATGATGAACGACATCTTCAAGGAGTACTTAAGAAGGTTTGTTAGTGTTCTTCGATGATATACTTGTGTATAGTGCTAACCTTGCAGAGCACAAAATACATCTGGAATTGGTCTTCAAAAAGCTGGAATTGCATCAACTGAAACTCAAAAAAGCAAATGTTGTTTCAACCAGACAAGTAGGCTATCTGGGACACAGAATTACTGAACAAGGGTTAGAAGTGGACTATGAAAAGATCAAGGCAGTGTGGATTGGCCAGTCCCCAAGACTCTCAAGCAACTAAGAGGATTCTTAGGCCTCACTGGTTATTATAAGATTCATACAGGGCTATGGGACCATAGCAGAAGCCCTAACAAATCTTCTCAAGAAAAATTCATTCCTATGGGATAACAAGGCTCAAACTTCCTTTGAAAATCTGAAGGTGGCCTTAACCCAACCACCTGTTTTGGCTATGCCCAATTTCAATGAAGAGTTCACACTGGAGTGTGATGCATCTGGAGGAGGCATAGGAGCAGTGCTTATGCAGGGAGGAAGACCCTTAGCTTACCTAAGTCAACATTTGAAGGGAAGGTCAGTGCTTCTTTCTACTTATGAGAGGGAAATGTTAGCAATTCTTTTAGCAGTTAAGAAGTGGGGACAATATTTGTGGGGAAAACCATTTGTCATCAAAACTGACCAGAAACCACTCAAATATTTGCTAGAGCAGAGGGTATTTTCTGAGGCCCAATACAAATGTGTAATGAAACTACATGGTTACCAGTATAGGGTTGAATACAAGAAGGGCAAGGAAAATCAAGCAGCAGACAGTTTGTCTAGGCAGGAGGAAGCAAATTTGGCAGCCATCTCCGTTGTGCAGGCAGATAGGATTCAACAACTGAAAAACCAGTGGCAGACTTCAGTATTTTTTACAGATGCAAGAGAAATGGGACAAAGACAAGCTGAATCCTGAAAAATATTCAATGAAAGATGGTCTCCTCTACTACAAAAACAGGGTAATCATTGATCCTACCTCTGACTTAGCTCTCAAGTTAATCAAGGAGCACCATGATGTACTGCAAGCTGGCCACTCAGGTTACTTGAAGACTTTGCAGAGGCTCAAAAATGTTGTCATTGGACAGGTATGAATCAACAGTAAAAAAAAATGTACATGAGTGTGTGGTTTGCCAAGAAAACAAGGGAGAGAATGTGTCTCCTGCAGGTTTACTGCATCCTCTTCCAATTCTAAAACAATCTGGGAAGATATTTCTATGGATTTCATAGAGGGGTTGCCCACCAGTAACAATAAAACTACCATAATGGTAGTTGTCGATAGGCTAACCAAATATGTGCACTTATTTGCATTACATCCCCTTTACACAGCAATGGTGGCTCAGATTTTTGTTGAAGGGGTCTTTAAACTACATGGGATGTCTAGGTCAATTGTATCAGACAGAGACCCAATCTTTACAAGTCAATTTTGGAAGGAGTTCTTCAAACAGCAAGGGACTGCTCTCAAATACAGTACAACCTATCACCCACAAACTGATGGCCAAACTGAGGTAACTAATCGATGCATTGAAGGTTACCTTAGGTGTTTTTGCAGCCACAAACCCAGAGAATGGAGTAGGCACCTTCCTTGGGCTGAATATTGGTTTAATACCAATTGGCATTCAGCCACCAAGGTGACCCCCTTTGAAGCTGTGTATGGAAGATCACCTCCACACATCCTTACTTATATTACTGATCCTCCTCAAGACAAGGAAGTTGCTTCTACCATGATGTCTAGGGATAATGCTCTACACATTCTAAGGGATAATCTGTTGCTTTCACAAGACAGAATGAGGAAATTGGCCAATACCCACAGAACAGACAGAGAGTTCGAAATAGGGGATTGGGTCTATCTAAGATTACAGCCTTATAGGCAAATCTCAGTGGCACGAAGGAAACCTCAAAAGTTGTCTCCCAAATACTATGGTCCTTATCAGGTCACAGCCAGAATTGGGCCAGTAGCATACAGGTTGCAACTACCTACTGATGCACTAATACATCCAGTCTTTCATGTATCACAATTGAAGAAGAAGTTGGGAACTCATTCAAGTTGGCAAGAGGGAGCTCCAAATCATATGAAGAGTTGATATTAGAACCTGATTGGATTCTGGACAGGAGAATGGTACAGAAAAACAACAAGGCAATAGTTGAATTGTTGGTTCAATGGAAGGAGAGTCAACCAGAGGAAGCAGTTTGGGTGCTCTATGACAAGTTCATCAAGACATCCATTTTTTGACCTTGAGACAAGGTCAAAGTAAGGGAGGGGTATTGATACAGAGTTAACTTCTCACTCTGTATCTTCACTTGTATCCTTACCACCAAATTGAATTAGTAGCAGTAACTGTATCCTTGACACCAAGGAGAGTTAGCAGTAGCTGTAGCTAGCCATTAGCTGTAACCGTTGGAAAGTAGCAGATAGGTAACCAATTAGCCAGGTCAGCATTGCCAGGTCAGCCTAGGTTGTTAGCCAATTAGCCACGTCAACATTTTGTTAGCCTTCTTTCCACCTGTCAATGAGCCAGTACATGGTAAGAGATATTTTGATGTTGCATAAATAGGGAAAGAATTGTAGGAAAAGTCATGGAGAAGTAATGAAGAAACTTACTATTCTGTTAGCTATTGTCTTCTTCCTCTTAACTCTTTTGTAGCCACTGCAATAAAGCTCCATTTCTTCAATATTTGTTCATTGTTTCCATATTTCCTTACACAAGTATGCATCACTCCCCTAGACCCATGCTGGACACTGGTGCGGCTGGACAGAGTCGTATCATATGCGAAGTGTTCTTGATCGCTTTGATTGATCATTCCTTTCTTCTTGTGGGCGATTTCTTTGAAGGAAATCCTGTCAGAATTGATTAGTCGGTCATGATTTCAAGAATGGTGACATGGTGATAACTAGTCGAGATCAGAGAACTCAACCAACCGATCCCGTTCTTCTCCTCGAGTGCCAAATGATCAGTTTGAACTCTGTCGGTAAGATTTCGATCTCAAATTGACAGATCTGGGAGTTCTGGTTATGTGTTTTAGTAAATTCAATCTGGTGAAATCTTTTTCTTGTGTTGATTGACTGGTACAGACTGAGGATAGAATTGATTAGTTCAATAGAGGAACAGGTACTTGGAGATCAAATCGAATTTGTGTGATTCTTAATCCTTCTTGAATTTCTGGATGAGGTTTCAGTTCCTCTAAGCACACTATTTTCCTGATACTCTGCATCTGTTGGTGGCATATCACAACAGGAATTTGAATTCCAATTGAACTCGTGGAGCTCGTGTTCACAATTCTGAGTGAAATCCTTCAGGTAACCCTCTTATTCCTCTGTTATTTGTACTGAAGTTTATTTCGAATTTGAGTTTGTGTTGGCGTGTCCAGTGGCGTCTCCAAGTGCGGTGTGTCAGTGGTGTGGCTTGTGCCGGACCGTAGCATTGTTCGTGTGTGCGTGTCTGAGGCTTGTTCGTGTCCAGCAATTGAATGTGTCCGCGTATGCCAGCTCGTTGTGTGCAGTCGTGTAGATGTGTCCAAATGCTGAACGTGTCCAGAACGTATGTACGTGTCTGGGATGAGGGTTAGCAATGGAGGGGTTATCAATTTGAGTCTAGTATCAATTTGGTTGTATATTTTCCTATTTTCCATTCATAATTCAATTTGGTTGTATATTTTCGATTCTTCATTCATGATTAAATTTCAGTTGTATAATCTTCTGTTAAATTTCCATTGCTTAATTTGGTTTATACTTGTTGGGTTAAGTGTGAAGTCCAGAGTGTGTTCTTCTGCATTCTTCCTAGGTCTCAGTTCAATATGGCCGTTAGTAGAGAGCTGTTGTAGAGCATAATGAATTGTGTTGAATTTTGGATTTTGTAATGGAAGGTTGAGGCCAAGTCTATTGCAGGTGGGAGAGTGTGTAGCAATACTCAAAGAGGAGGACTGGGGATTGTTGAATATTAGCTAGGTTGAAGTGTGAAGTTAATTTGTGTAATTCATTTAACTTTGAGCTTAGCAGTATACATGCTAGGATGGGAGTAGTTATGCTTTGACTGTTTATATAGGAATGGACTTTGAGCTATGTTTGCTAAGTTGGTCGTGTATTGATCCTCCTAAGTTTCTGAATTCTAAGTGTTGTGTATAGTTTGTGCGTGTACATTTTGATGGGTGGTATAGTCAGTATGGTTTAAAGGCAGCACAGGCCGGGCTAAAGGTCTGGGTCACAAATTATGTAGGGATTTTGGGCTTGATGTTTTCTGCATAGAAGAATTAGATGACAGAACTGAGTTTTGGGCTAAGAACCATTAGAAGTCATTTTCTCTTATCAATACTGTCAGTTTTGCAAACAAATTGTTATCATATTAAATACAATAATTATTTGACAAGTAATTTAGTAGGATTATTTTAAGATAGTTTCTAGTAATAAATTGACTGTAAAATTCCTAAATTTTTACTATTTTTTATTTAAAATTGGTACGGATTTGTTTTTTTTAAACTGTATTTGTACGTCACATAGTCGTATCGTACGTCGCACACGAAATTCGTTTTTCGTAAATTGATCGACGAGTGCGAATATGTGCGAGCGTACATATTTTAGAAAAAATATTTTTTTTCTATTTTTCTAGTTTCAAAATAATTCTTACTATAGTACCAAAATTTTCTATGTTGCTACTTTAATTATTTATTTATGCCGATTTCGAAAATAATATACATAGATATTTTGTACTAGTTGCATGAGAGATACATGAAATTTAATTCATGTATATATTGGAATTCTCGAAATCATTTTATTATTTATCTTAATTTATTAAAAAGGTATTTTAAAGATATTTTCTATCAATATTTAAAATATTTATTGCAATTTTTGAAATTATATAATATTGATTATTTTATTACTTATAAAAGATAATTTGGAAGTTTTGATGATTTAATATTATGGTAATTTAAATTAAGATTTTGGATTTTGATTGAAGATCAGAATTATCTAAGATTTAATTTGGATTAGATTGATTAAACTTATTTTGATTTGATTTAAATTAAGAGCGAGATTTATCCATTGGGATTTAAATAAATCCTAATTCTTATCCAACTGGAATTCCCACATCCTATAAATAGGCAGGTACTCCTTCATAATTTTCTCACATCCACAAATTCTCCAAAAAAATGTTCGTGTCCGTGTCCCCTCCCCATCTTATTCCATCTTTTACAATACATGGACCTTTTTCCGTGTCGACAATCCCGACACAATCAAATCCCTAACCTAGCCCTACTCTAAACCCATCCCCGCTCGTGTCCTCCCCCCTGCCTCCGTCGATTCCTTAGCTATCGCCACTACCACCGCCAAGACCCCCGTCACCATCATCCCCTCCAGCACCACCAGCCAACCTTCACCCAAACCCCCGCCTGGCCACTCCGACCGATCACCCTTAACCGTGCAACACCGCTGTGTGCGCCACCACCATCACCACATCCAACACCACCACTGTTGTCGACAACGACCCCCGCCACGACCAACAACATCCACAGTCACCCAAACCCATCACCACCACCGTCGCCATTACCACCACCATCACAAAAACACCCAATTGAAAGAAAACTCAAACCTGTGCTCGTCGAGACCCATGCGACCCGCTCCCTCCTTGCCGAGCTCCTGCAGATACAACACTTGCCGTGACCTCCCGAGCCCTCTCCGGTGAAACTCCTCCGCCGAGCCCTGACCGTTGCCATCGCGCCGGAGGCGCTGCACCCTCTGCCGAGATCCTCGAGTCCGGCGACTCCACCACCTGCGCGCCCTCCCTCGCAGCCGTGTCCAGACTACCCCGTCCTCCTCAGACCGTCGGGTCCAGCCGGGGCCTTCGTCCCTCCGTCATCTGCGATGAGCCGCGTTGCTCACAGTCACCGTCGTGCCGTAGCCATCTCCAGACCCCCCGTTTCCTCCGCCGCGACGTGTCTTAGCCACCTGCGTCCGCCGGCCGGATCTGTCGCCCGTGCGCGTTTCCCCGCGTCTCCGGCCGTCGCACCACCAGAGTTGGCCGGCGGCGAACCCCTCTCCCTTGTGGAACACCTCCACCGCACAAACCCTTTCCGCGCCCTAACCATCGTGCCGGAGGCGCGAACTCGCCGTCGGTGCTCCTCCTCCGTTCGCCATCGCATCCTCGAGATGCTGCAGCGCCTCCCCTGGAGCGCCGCACCCCGTCCCGGCGACCACCCCTACTCCGTCGGCGAGCACCCATTCTCACCATCTCGTCGCCCCCCTTTCTTCCCTCATTTCTCTCTCCCCCGATCAGCTTCGTTCTCTCTCTCTGCTCCTCTCATTATGAGTATTGAATTCCTTTTTATTTTTACTTTTTTTTTTTATTGATACTGGTTTTGCACTTCTCCCGAAGAGAGAAGTATAGAGTTTTATTTTTTTACTTTTAAATGATACTTTTTTTATATTATTATTAGGATTTTTTATTAATAATATTATTATTGATTATTATTACTATTTTTGTTTGTTATGATGTTATTATTTGCTAACATCATACTAAATATTTGTTATTATTATTATTATTATTATTATTATTACTTCTGTTTGTTATTATGACTAATGACAGCTAAGTATAAATGAATATAGTTTTTTTGTTATTATTATGGTTATTTTCTACTATAATAATTGTTATTAAAATATTTGTAGGTAAATTATATTTTCTAAAAAGTTATATCATGAGACTTGGATAACACCTATATTAGAATATAATAATTTTCTAGATTATTCAGTATTTAGTTAAAAGTATTTTGACCCATAAAGGGTAGTTTCCGAATTTAAGAAACAATTTACTAGTCTTTTCAAATATTTAATTACTATTATTTTTACTAATAAGATATAGTATTTTTACCTAGAAATCCTATTTGGAAAAACTGTAGTTTTGCCTAAAAACAGTTTTATTATTTTTCAAGTATTTATCTAAAACCTATTTTAGCTAATAAGAAATATTTTCGAGTATTATATATATATATATATATATTATATATCTATATTATATATATATATATATATATATATATATATATTATTTATCTAAATTTCTCTGATTATCCTTCTATCCATGACCAGCCCTATTACTCTCGTTTCCTCACCAATTCTGTACTCCCATATGTCTATCCTAACTAATTTGACCCTTCTGGACCCAATGGAACCGTTCGTGCCACTATCAGAGGTCACCTTGCTTAGTTGTTACACAAAAGTTACAGTTTGTGCCATATTGATCATTATAGCACACCAGGCGTACTACCAGGCAAGACACCTTGCCATTTGCTGTTTATTTATTTTAGCTCATATTTCATGCATTATTCATTATTTTCTTTATACAAAATAATCTGTGATACATGGCATAACCTGTTAGAACTTACTGTTCAGTTTTATTTCCTGCTATGTATTATTTTTCTTACACATTAAACCTAGATTTAAGGGACCCCTTGTGGTTGCATTCATTGGCCTTGACACGTTTACCACGAAATTGTGTGTCGCGTGTAGAACACGGCCATGCGTGACTGGCTGGCCACCGGTACGTATAAGCCGTGCGATAGGAATAACCGCTAATAGAGGTTGTATGCTTAGTTTGACTTAACGGTTAATAGAGGTTTTATTTATGGATACAACATAATAGGCATTGGGTGGGAAGAACAATTCCTTAATGTATGGGTCATATATGCACTGTCCTGATTGCCGGTTATCTCCAATGGGAGGTACGGTCCGATAGCCGGTTATCTCCAGTGGGAGGTACGGTCCTGATTATCGGTTATCTCCAGTGGGAGATACGGTCCTGATTCCTTATATTCCTGATCCGGCCCATGCGTCAAAGGTTTGTTCTTATTGTATTCACTGTAGACTGGTTAGGCACCTGATTGCATACATATTCTTTCTTATTATTACATATCCCAGTTATTATGGCATGATATGTCTTGTTATGTCCCTTTGAGGACCTGGTTATCTCGCCAGGTGTGCTCTTGTCTTTCGCAGGTGTTCTAGCCGTGGCCATGATCGTCTCTATTTCTTCGAGGATGGTTGCACTTTGATCGTCTTCGCTTCGCTCGCCAAAAATTATTTTTTCTCTTGTATTTTTCTCTTACTTGTTGGTAGTGAATTTGTCTCCGCCCAATATATTGTATCAAGACAATTCATTATCATTATATGATATCTTTTATTCATTTATTTTGTGTGGATGAGATTAGTTATGGTTCTACTGCATTTTACAGCTTATGTATTCATACGAGGTTTCCATATATTGGAGTGTACTTCGTATGAATACAGCTGGCATGTCTACGTTCTTAGTCCTACGTATTTTGGGACTGGACGTTATATATTTTGTGGTGGCCCATGCAGGTCAAGATAAATTGTTTGGTTACTTTACCGTGCCAAGCAAGCCTGCATATAGGATTAGAAGTCTAGGATCTCATCCACATACTTGACTTTTTTTCTCGACTCTATATTCGACCGACTCATCGATTGCATCTTGCTTGATTCCTTCTATCATTATTCTTATCTTCACTTCATGCTTGCTAGAGATTGACCCTACTAGTTAGATGACCCAAACACCCTTAGCTTAATTCTTTAAGTTGGGTAGATCCCCCACGACCTGACACCCCCTTGACCATTAAGGAGAATACAATAGGATTATCTAGACTATAAGGACTAGAGGGATTTAATCCATTTGGTCAACCAAGCCTTGGTCAATAAAACCGTAGAATGATGGTATAGGAATAAGCAAGACTTAGATCTTTATGACTCTTAGACTATTCACACTTGTTTTTATTTCATCTTCCATCGTGCATATGTTCTATTATCTAGATTAATGATGCTGATATAGCCTAGTATTTGCAAGCTAATTCTTTATCGAGCTTGATCAAGGCATATGATATTGAGCGGCCGCTCACTAACATATTGTCTAATCAAAACCGGTGCATGATGGTCTGATCAACCGAGTGCACTTTGGTTCGCCTTTTTAATCTACGTGGATGTGATGTTGTTAAACTTACCCCTTAGAATCCCATCCACGACTGCCTTGACGATTCTTTTGAAATTTATACGGCCGCCTTTGAACCACTTATTCGTAATTGATGATGTCGTCATTTGAACTCCTTATATCGCTTTTGCCTTCACCGATTTGGAAGGACGAAGGCACTTGTACTTGAATTTCCTCCAACTATCCTACCAATTATGACCATTACCACTCAATGTTATATCTTCGTCTTAAACTACTCGTCCTTCTTCTCGACCCTATATTTACTGTCATGACCTTCTAATCGCTTAATTTAGACGTAAACCTAATTCGCCCACTTAAATCGTGCCCTCAACCTACTTTCAAAACATATCTTTCAGGCCTCTCATTTATTCTCTTGATACCATATTACTCCTTCGCATGTTATGACTAACTTTAAATGTTATCTTTTAAGCCACGACTTGCTAATCGCATGTCGAACATCATCTCTTTGTCTCGCCAAATAACTTGATTGCTCCCCCGATACCACCTTGTGTCTTCTCACCCCCTACTAATTTTTAATTTCGAGGACGAAATTCTTTTAAGTTGGATAGAATGTAAAACTCCTAAATTTTTACTATTTTTTTATTTAAAATTGGTACGGATTTATTTTGTTTAAACTGTATTTGTATGTCACATAGTTGTATTGTACGTCGCACACGGAATTCGTTTTTCGTAAATTGCTCGACGAGTGCGAGTATGTGCGAGCGTACATATTTTAGAAATTTTTTTTTCTATTTTTCTAGTTTCAAAATAATTCTTGCTATAGTACCAAAATTTTCTATGTTGCTATTTTAATTATTTATTTATGCCGATTTCAAAAATAATATATACATAGATATTTTGTACTAGTTGCATGAGAGATACATGAAATTTAATTCATGTATATATTGGAATTCTCGAAATCATTTTATTATTTATCTTAATTTATTAAAAGGGTATTTTAAAGATATTTTCTATCAATATTCAAAATATTTATTGTAATTTTTGAAATTATATAATATTGATTATTTTATTACTTATAAAAGATAATTTGGAAGTTTTGATGATTTAATATTATGGTAATTTAAATTAAGATTTTGGATTTTGATTGAAGATCAGAATTATCTAAGATTTAATATCGATTAGATAGATTAAACTTATTTTGATTTGATTTAAATTAAGAGCGGGATTTATCCATTGGGATTTAAATAAATCCTAATTCTTATCCAACTGGGAATTTTCACATCCTATAAATAGGCAGGTACTCCTCCATAATTTCCTCACATCCACAAATTCTCCAAAAAAATGTGCATCGTGTCCGTGTCCCCTCCCCATCTTATTCTATCATTTACATATACATGGACCTTTCCCCGTGTCGATAATCCCGACACAATCAAATCCCTAACCTAGCCCTACTCTAAACCCCACCCCTGCTCGTGTCCTCCCCCTGCCTCCGTCGATTCCTCAACCATCGCCACTACCACCGCCAAGACCCCCGTCACCATCATCCCCTCCAGCACCACCAACCAACCTTCACCCAAACCCCCGCCTAGCCACTCTGACCGATCACCCTTAACCGTGCAACACCGCTGTGTGCGCCACCACCATCACCACATCCAACACCACCACTGTTGCCGACAACAACCCCCGCCACGACCAACAACATCCACAATCACCCAAACCCATCACCACCGCCGTCGACATTACCACCACCATCACAAAAACACCCAATTGAAAGAAAACTCGAACCTGTGCTCGCCGAGACCCCTGCGACCCGCTCCCTCCGCGCCGAGCTCCTACAGATACAGTGCTTGCAGCGACCTCCCGAACCCTCTCCGGTGAAATTCCTCCGCCGAGCCCTGACCGTCGCCGTCGCACCGGAGGCGCGTGCACCCTCTGTCGAGATCCTCGAGTCCGGCGACTCCACCACCTGCGCGCCCTCCCTCTTAGCCGTGTCCAGACCACCCTGTCCTCCTCAGACCATCGGGTCCAGCCGGAGCCTTCGCCCCTCCGTCATCTGCGGCGAGCCCAGCCGCTCACAGTCACCGCCGTGCCGTAGCCATCTCCAGACCCCCCCTGGTTTCCTCCGCCGCGGCGTGCCCTAGCCGCCTGCGTCCGCCGGCCGGATCTGCCGCCCATGCGTGCCTCCCCGCATCTCCGGCCACCGCACCACCAGAGTTGGCCGGCGACGAACCTCTCTCCCTTATGGAACACCTCCGCCGCACAAACCCTTTTCGCGCCCTAACCATCGCGCCGGAGGCACGAACTCGCCGCCGGAAGCACGAACTCGCCGCCGGTGCGCCTCCATTCGCCACCGCATCCTCGAGATGCTGCAGCGCCTCCCCTGGAGCGCCGCACCCCGTCCCGGCGACCGCCCCTACTCCGTCGGCGAGCACCCATTCTCACCATCTCGCCGTCCCCCTTTCTTCCCTCATTTCTCTCTCTCCCGATCAGCTTCGTTCTCTCTCTCTGCTCCTCTCATTATGAGTATTGAATTCCTTTTTATTTTTATTTTTTTATTTATTGATACTGGTTTTGCACTTCTCCCGAAGAGGGAAGTATAGAGTTTTGTTTTTTTTTACTTTTAAATGATACTTTTTTTTATATTATTATTATTAGGATTTTTAATAATAATAATATTATTATTGATTATTATTACTATTTTTGTTTTGTTATGATGTATTATTATTGCTAACATCATACTAAATATTTATTATTATTATTATTATTATTATTATTATTATTATTATTATTATTATTATTATTATTACTTCTGTTTGTTATTATGACTAATGACAGCTAAGTATAAATGAAACACAGTTTTTTTGTTTTGTTATTATTATGGTTATTTTCTACTATAATAATTGTTATTAAAATATTTTAGGTAAATTATATATTTTCTAAAAAGGTTATATCATGAGGCTTGGACAACACCTATATTAAAATATAATAATTTTCTAGATTATTCAATATTAGTTAAAAATATTTTTGACCCATAAAGGGCAGTTTTCGAATTTAAGAAACAATTTACTAGTCTTTTCAAATATTTATTATTACTATTATTTTTACTAATAAGATATAGTATTTTTACCTAGAAATCCTATTTGGACAAACTGGAGTTTTGCCTAAAAACAGTTTTATTATTTTTCAAGTATTTATCTAAAACCTATTTTAGCTAATAAGAATATATTTTCGAGTATTATAAATAGTTTTCTAAAATTGTATATATATATATATATATATATATATATATATATATATATATATATATATATATATATATATATATTTTCAAGTATTTATCTAAAACCTAATTTTAAATTTTAAGTTATTTTAATTTATTTTTGTTTATTTAAAATTTTATAGTGTTTAGTAATAAATTTTCCTTGGATTGTAAAACAAATACATAAGTATTTTGTCAAATAAATATTTAAGGAGGACCTTGCTAAATTAATTCATTAGATTTTTGGATTTATAGAAATATCTTTTAATTAGTATTTAATAATATGAATTATATTTTAAAATATTATTGCATTAGGGTTTGATCATATACACAAATTAATTTATTTGATAATATCAAGTTTAAATAATAATGTAAATCATTTATTGGTGTAGGGTTGAATTCGTGCAATATGAACAGAATAATATTGTTATATCAATCGCATATAGTTCGCGATTAGATTACTTCGTGTTCAAATCCTATTTAAGATTATGCGCGGAATTATCCAATAGAATTTAAATCGCTTAATAATACTAAGTTGTAAGTAATTGATATTATTGAATATGCACTTTAGATATTATTATGTTTAAATGATATCGATTAGATTGGATTTATTTATCTACTTTGGATTTATTAGGTGAATGTTGGATTAATAGGTTATTATTGACTAGGGAGTTTTGATTTTTAAATTTATCACATTGTTTTAAATAAAAACGGGGACTATCCATTGGACCAAGCTCTTATCTATTTTCTCTTCCATCCCAAATAGTTGTTCTCTCAGGTCAAAACATATGAGCCTAATCTCTCGACCTAAATGTAAGCCAAACCCGGCCGATGCAGACCTGTCAAAACCCTAAACCTAAATACCTTTCCAACTTATCATTTCGTTATATAAATAGAAGCCTTCCCTGCAAAGTGGAAATAGCCACGCCACAAACTCTTCTCACCCCATCTTCTGCAAAGTGGAAATAGCCACGCCACAAACTCTTCTCACCCCATCTTCTGTAGATCACAACTTCCTTTCCCTCTCCTTAGAAACAAACCAAGGGGATCACCATGGTTGACTTTCAAACACCATACATGCCCCGTCTCCTTGTATGACCATTGCCGAAGGGCATCGTACGCGTTCTTGTCGAGCATTCCCTGTGGATGCGCACGTGTCGAGCTGTATGTAATGTGCCCATGCGGCCATCCCGCGCGAGTGCAACACTTTGTTGGGTTGAGCGTCGTCTCGTTCCGACGTGACGTTCCCTCTCGCGTCGGCCAACACCACGGACAACTCTTCATGTCCGTCTCGCGCATGGGAAGACAATGGATATATGTTCGTTGGTGCAATCACAACCGTGCGTGAGCGCCTCCTTCTCGGCACCAGTCTCCGCCGCGCTCGAGGACGCTCGTCGTCGACCGCGCATGCAAGTCTCCGCCTCTCGCCGCACCGACAACTCGAGCCGTCGTACCTCCACCAGCGCACGACGACGCCGTCCGCCGTGCCTCGCTGGCGAGGCCTGCGTGAGCCTCCCTCGACGTCGCATCGTGTGCCGTAGTCACCTCGACCGTCGAAGCCTTTTGATCCCACCGCCTCCTCCGCGCGCAGAAACTCGGGCACCACGAGTGGCTCCCAGTCCGAGCTGCCTCGTCGAAACTGTATCCGCACGTCGTCGCCCAGGCCAGCCTTCGGCCGCGCGCGCCCCGGACTGGTGGAGCGCCGTCGAGTTCGTGCTACTCTGGGCGTCGCAGTGATCGTGCCGACGTTGCACCCCTCGCTGTCCTCGGCGCTCGACTCTGGCAGCATCGGCTCTGCCGTGATCCCATGGTAAGACTCTCGATCGTCCCCTCTCTTTCTGACTTCCTTCCCTGATTGATTTGGGTCATGTGTGTATATGGTTTTGGTTTTGTTAATCTTTACATGAATGAGGAAGAGAACTGTAGACATTTTCCAACTTCTTGTTTAAATGTCTCTCTTGGAAAACGAGAAAGAGTAATTAATGTTTTATTGCTTTTTTTTATTATATTCATTATTATTATTTTGTATATTAGTTATAATATCAGTACATTGTATATAGGTATTATAGTAATTGGTTACTAATTTAGTAGTATCTGCTAATAATATTTTAATTATTATTATTATTATTATTATTATTATTATTATTATTATTATTATTATTATTAGTTATAATATCAGTACATTGTAATTATTAGGTAGTAAATGAATACTAATTTCAGACGCATGAGTTATTATGATTTTATTTTGATTATTACTAATACGACTGGTCATATTGAGGTATATTGTTATGTACAAGTATTTCAAAATAGTATACATATTATAATTTGGAAAGGTATAGTAGTATCTTCTAAGTTATATATTATCGGTATTTTAATTACGATTCTCGGCTTAGAAAATATTGTTATACTATTACTAGCTTCTAAACATGGTTTTGACCTAACATTTTATATTTGACAAATTAAGTTTTATCTTAAATGACTATTTAGATTTTTCAAGTATTTGTTTAAAATATTTTTTTGACTAGCAAATAAAGTTCTCTAGTATTATAAGTATTTTCTAAAATTATATCTTAATGGATTCTAATTAATATATTTCTTAAAAAGAGTTAGTACATATTAGGTTACAAATATTTTCCTAATACATATATATAATACTTGTACCTGGCTCCTAGTTAGAGCAACACAAGTTACAACAAGTCCAGAATAGAAATATAATGCACTACAATGCGTTCTACATGAATCTAGGTCAATCTAGACCAAAGTCAACTCTTGGTCAACTCTGGTCAACCCTATAAGTCAAACTAGGTCAACTATGGTCAAAATAGTCTAGACTCAACTATCTAGGTCCAATAAGTCATTCTAGGCTCTACCAAGCCTCTACTAGACAACACCCATCATTCCAAGGCTATACAAGCCAAATACAAGCCACACATTATAGGCAACATCACATAACCACTTCTATCATGAATTTCATATATATATACATGAATATAGGCTTACACCTATAGATATACAACATATATATATATATAGAGCACTATATACAGAGAGAGAGATAGAAAAGGGTATGTTGCCCAAGGACTTGCGGGAGGAGGTGATGCAGGACGCCCACCAGTCACAGTATTCTATACATCCTGGATCTACCAAGATGTACAAGGATTTGCGTGAGTATGTTTGGTGGTATGGGATGAAGAGAGAGGTTGCCAGATTTGTTTTCAGGTGCCTTGTGTGCCAGCAAGTCAAGGCGGAGCGCCAGAGACCAGCGGGACTACTCCAGCCTTTACCTATTCCGGAATGGAAGTGGGAGCACATTACCATGGACTTCGTCTCTGGATTGTCGCGTACTCCCAGTGGCAAGGACGCTATTTGGGTGATCGTGGACAGATTGACGAAGTCTGCTCATTTCATTCCGTTCAAGGTTGGGCTGTCGACCGAGAAGCTTGCAGACCTCTACATGCGTCAGATCGTGTGGATTCACGGGGTGCCAGTTAGCATCGTTTCAGATCGAGACAGCCGCTTCACATCACACTTCTGGAGGAGTCTACAGCAGAGCTTGGGATCTCAGTTGAAGTTCAGCACAGCCTATCATCCACAGACGGACGGGCAGTCCGAGAGGACCATTCAGACCCTGGAGGATATGCTGCGGGTTTGCGCACTCGACTTCGGCGGTTCATGGGAGGACCATTTTAACCTTGTGGAGTTTGCCTATAACAACAGTTATCAGGCTAGCATCGAGATGACCCCGTTCGAGGCGCTGTGCGGACGGAGATGTCGCACGCCGTTATCTTGGGACGACATTGGCGAGAGAGCTTTACTTGGGCCAGAGATGGTGGTGGACTCAGCAGAGAAAGTCAGACTGATCAGAGAGCGTCTCAGGGTTGCGCAGGATCGGCAGAAGCATTGGGCGGACAGCAGCAGACGGCCACTTGAGTTCGAGGTTGGAGACAGAGTGTTCCTGAAGATCTCACCGACCAGAGGCGTCATTCGGTTCGGCAGAGGCGGGAAGCTCAGTCCGAGATTCATCGGACCCTTCGACGTGACGGCGCGGATTGGCGAGGTGGCTTATCGTTTAGCACTTCCAGCTAGCTTGGTGGGAGTGCACGATGTTTTCCACGTATCCTAGCTTCGACGATACATTCCAGACCCGAGCCATGTGGTGGACTATTCCGAGCTGGAGGTGGGCCCGAGATTGACTTACGAGGAGCAGCCAGTAGAGATCTTGGACCGAAGAGAGAAGCGTCTGCGGAACCAGACCATTCCTCTCGTCCGCGTCATGTGGAGACACCACTCTCCGGGAGAGTCCACATGGGAGCGTGAGGATGAGATGCGTGAGAGATATCCTAGTTTGTTCACTTGAGTGCTTTGTATTTTATACATTTTTTTTTGAATTCAATAAACAAACTCTTTGGATTCACTGTTCTTGATTATCTGTGTCTACATTCCAATTTCGAGGGCAAAATTTTTCAAGGGGGAGAGATTTGTAACTCCACCTTTCTAATATATATATATTTTGGAAGTATATTTTTTTTATATATTTTTAAATACATGAGAAATTGTATACATAATTATGTACATGTTTTATTCTTGGGTTTAAATTAATTAGGGGACAATGGATCCCTATTTATTTATAATTGGATGATCAATGGGTAAAGCCCATTTATGAGGCCCAACATTTCCATTCCTTTCTGATGAGGATTAAACTTCTCCTCAGTTCTTAGCCATTCTCGATCATCAGAGAAACTTTTAAATTTCCGGTTACGAGCTCGTGCCATGTGCAGGCCTAACAGAATTTTTCCTGCGCTTTCCACCTTTGGCGATCTGTCCATGCTCCCCAGGCTCTATATAACCTGCATCATTCTCTATCCTTCCCATTCAGAGCAGCTCCACATCTGAGAAATTCTAGCTAGGGCTCAAGGAGGAAGGAGAGCACCAAGGGAGAAGAAGGAATCACCATAGCTGTGGTGATCATCGGCGCGGAAGGGCTCGACCTAGATGCTAATTCAGGTGAATCCCATCTTACAATTTGTGAGTCTTGGGTGAATAACCAACCATGACTGATAGTTCTTCCTTTCCTCTCAAATAATTTTAGGGATCTTGATCTCTGGATCGACAGTTGATCCTTGCAGTCTTTCCTAAACCAACGATCGTTCTGGTAAGTGATCGAGCGATCTAATCTTTAGGAATTCATGTTAACTAATCTTTCCCTTGATCTGATCTATTGAAATTTCGATCCATTCTATTCCATTTCTTCCAGATCTGAAGGTTTTGATCTTGATTCATCCAGAATGATCAATTCTCGATCATTTGAAACAATCACAGTGTGTGTGAGTATTTTGTTCTTCTATTTTTAAACTCTATTTTCATACTACCTAGTATTTGATTTCTAAATTGTGAAGTATGAATTGAAGGGTCTCACAGTGAACTTACAATGTCATGTTGTCTTTGTTTATTTCCTAATTCAGGGAATTTTCTGAAATAAATACTTTTCGAGATTAGTTGAATCAATTGTGAGAGTGAGACTCAGATCTAGTGTTGTGACATATCATCAGGTATTTCTTATTCCTTGCATATATTCTTAGAACAATTGAATGATGTGTGGAAGTTCAGATTTGTTATGAAAGTTCATAAGTTTTGGTTGAGAATAGAGTGTCCTGATTTAGAATGTTTAACTAAGCAAATTCCTAGGATCTATTAATGGCTAGCTATGGTTCATTGATAATTACAGAACCCTACCTGATTTTTGTGTTTAGCCAATGATTGTTGAACACCTTGATTACAAAGTTAGAGTTTACTGAGCTTATTTTAGTGTCATTTCCTGTTGTATTAAACTAAAGACCCTGCATAGATAGGAGGCAAATTGCTGTAAATATTAGGTTTCAGGGCATTCCTTGTGATTAGAAGGTTCAGTGTACTGGACTGAGGAATCAGAATTGAAAGACCAGTCCTAGGTGTGTCTAGATTAGTATCAATCCTGTGCATACCCTGCTTTTATTGATGGTTGATGTTCGAGACAATGCTGAGTTGAAGCTTGACTGTTCTTCCAATCACTGAAATTACCTCTGTTCTGAGATAATAACAGAGAACAATTGAGAGCTGTTAAGTTGTAATTTGGATGTTAAGGTGGGGGTTGTACTATCATTACTGACATGGAAGAGTCATTACAATACACTTTAGTTTAGTTCAACCTTGTAAATGCCTTTCATGTTATGGTTGTAATTGCTTATTCTCAGTAAATGAATTTAGGAAATTGCAATCATGCTTGTTAGTTCATTGAAGATTGAAGTAAACCAAATACCTATTGTAGACTCTTCATTTATTGAAAGTCATCAGTCCAAATTAGGGAATTGCCCTGGAATAGACTGAACAAGTGGGGTAGGTCTCTGTCTCAGTAATTCAGGTGTTATATTACAAGCATTTTACCTTGTGTATTGCAGGTGCAATGTTGGCCTGTTTTACTGTGATGAGGACCATGGTGACAATGACTGAAGCTGGAAATAGCATTGATGGTTCCCATGTTCTGATAAGGATTTCATTAGGATTAATTAGTAGGGATTACTCTTGATAAGTGAAAACCTGATATTAGGAGGTCTTAGTTGCAAATCAGTGCAGATGCCTTCATGGCTATGCAGGACAGATTCCAAGGAACAGCCTATAGTAAGATGGATGGACTCAACCCTCATATTCAGTCTAGGACTGATAAGGAGCCCTGTTCTGGATTTGCTATGCCTCACTATAGCAATTAGATGTCCATAAATGAACCTTCAGTCTAGATACCTGAATGAGAGTTTAGCCATTAACAGCCTGTCCTTAGACTAAAGATCATGTGCAAATAAGGATTGGGACCTTGATGCAGGACTGAATGTTCACTGGAACTGGAGTACCATGATTCAGTGAACTCAGGAATTCCTGACAGTAACCTGAGACATTTGATTAGCTTAAATGACTCAGAGGACCCTGTGTGATTCCAGTAGCTCAAGAAGATTTTCCTGCATAACTCAGGAAGATTTTCCTGCATAATCCAGGAAGATGACCCTGTGTAGTTCAGGAAGGGTTGTAACCTGTTGGCAGGGGATTACTACCTTGCTTTGTTCAGACTGGAATAGATGTTGGAGGGTGTTAATGGATTTTAGTTGTGTGGACTGTTAGCAAAGAATCAAAGTAAGGTTCCTGTTAAGCTTAGGACCCTTCAACTGTTGGTTCTTGCTAGAAATCTTCACTTTCTAAGAAATTTCCATTCATCTCTTGAATTAAAACTTTTTGTTCACTTTTACCTAGGAGTATTCATTAAGGCTTTAACATATAATAATAGGTTTAAACCTTAACTTTTGTATTTGTCTAATGCTAAATTTTGCAATAACTATATCATGTGTTAGTTTATTTAAGCTTCTTGATAGGCCTGGATAGTGAGTATTATTTTGATACTCTACAGAAATCATAGAAATTAAGATTATATTAGGTAAGTAAATCAAGAAATAGAATCCTTGATAAACTTGTTTTTAGAAATAGCAGTTATTAATCAACTTGTACACATCATCATCTATTACAGGAGGATATCTAGCTCTATTGCCTATTCGTGCTTTCCTGGAGAAAGACAAGTACACTCTATGGTTTTGATCAGTACATTTTCTTGTTCTTTATTGCTGACACACTGCGACACGTTCATGATCTTATCTGTCTTGTTCTTTCATGTTCTTACTTGAATCTTGGGGTGGGGAAATATTCTAGATATGTGACTAAACCCGGATACTTATTCATGATCTTTAGCTTAGGCCTCGCACAGTGCACGCGGGTCCTAAGCCGTACCCTATATGATCTTTCAGGATCTTTTCATGCTCTTTCATGGTCTTACCTAAGCCGGTCACATATCATAGAAGTATTTCAAATCTATAACACACATGTTCAGGATTTTGTTCTTACATTAGTTCCTATGATCCTGATATTGATATTAGCTATAGTCATGATCTTTCCTGTATCTTATTAGCAGTAGTTCATGTTCTTCATGTTCTTTACATACCTTGTTCTTATCCTGTTCTTTCAGCATTTACTTCCCATATCATGATGTTATTGTTCATTACCTAGAACTGTACTTTGCTCCGCTCCTGAATAGGATATGTTGCAGGTGAGATGGAGGCTTTGTGTGACACCTACTATGGACAGGATAGTGCTTTCCCTACTGAGCCAGCTGGAGCTGCTTCTGACCTAGAGGTTGCAGAAGCCTAGTGCTTCATTAGTACTTTCTATTTTCTTTCCATGTATTGAGACTAGCAGACTCTTTTATTAGTTGAAATGTAATAATTTCAGATATTGTACTTTACTCTGGTTGGGACACATTATAGATGCTGTGATTTCATCTCATGTTTATATTATCTGGTTAGTTTCCCTAGATTGGTACATCTTACTTTGTTGTGTCTAACAACAAAGGCTTGGCGTGTCCGACTCGTATCCGAATATTCGGGAGCGGGTCGTGACATATTTTTAGTGGTGGGAATTTTAAAAGGGCATAAAATACTTTCTAAAGTTATGGTTCGACTAAGGATTAATTTCTCTTAAAATCATATTCCTTAGATTAGAAATCTAGATCATGGCTAATCATGTTCATATATTTTCTTTGCCACCCTGGGACTTCTTCGTGTCTAGTCGAGACAAACAAACTACTCTGGACCCAACGGGAGTATCGGTTTCACAGCGCAGGACCTCAGGCGAGTACTTCTCTGATAGTTTTTATATTTGATTATCTCTATGACTCTTGTACGTAATAGTGATTTACATTGATATTCTGTTGATTCTGGACACGATGTTACATGAAATAGTAGTTGTGGATTCTTTACATGTTGTTCGTGACCAATTTATTATCGTGTTCGTGACCTGTTTGGATCCATGAGTACTGGTCGGGCGGGGAAATACTCTAGACATGTAAACAAACCCAAAATTATACTTACCTAATAGCAGCCTCACACTTCACGTACGGGTGCCGGATCTTATTCTTGCCTAATAGCAGTCGCACATTTCATGTGCGGGGTGCCGGATTTAGCCTTAGCCGTTTACATGTCGAAGTAGTATTTCAACTCACTAGATAGGTACAGTGTCTATTTCTACAGTCTTCTCTGTTTTAGTACTCTCTTACCTTGTTCACCATGCTCAGTTTCTGTCATGATTCTATATTTGTCTTCTCGTCGTATATTTTATTGCTATTTACAGATTTATGGATTTTGTCATTTATTGATCCTGTTGTGAGATTGTACTCGTTCCATTCCTGACTGGAAACCAACATTTTTCAGGTTTAGCCGCGATCACTCTTAGCACTGGGGAGACATGGGTATGCTGAGGTCAACCTAGATAGTCGTATTAGCTGTCTTTTCTATTTTATAAGACATTGCATTTTCTAGCAAATGTGAAGTTGTAAATATTGTAATAATTGTAGATTTGATTTACAAATGTGAATGAGCAATAAAGGTATATTTTTGTGATTTGAGCATCTTGGTCATGACAGCGTTCTACCGCCGACTCTGCGGCATAGGCTGGCTTGGACACGTCTCGTATCCGAAAAAGCGGGTGCGGGTCGTGACAGTGACTGGCTGGCCACCGGTACGTATAAGCCCTGCGATAGGAATAACTGCTAATAGAGGTTGCATGCTTAGTTTGACTTAGCGGTTAATAGAGGTTTTATGTTGTGGATACAACATAATAGGCATTGGGTGGGAAGAACAGTTCCTTAATGTATGGGTCATATATGCACTGTCCTGATTGTCGGTTATCTCCAATGGGAGGTACGGTCCTGATAGCTGGTTATCTCCAGTGGGAGGTACGGTCCTGATTGCCGATTATCTCCAGTGGGAGATACGGTCCTGATTCCTGATATTCCTTATCCGGTCCATGCGTCAAAGGTTTGTTCTTATTGCATTATCACTGTAGACTGGTTAGGCACCTGATTACATACATATTTCTTTCTTATTATTACATATCACAGTTATTATGGCATGATATTATGTGTCTTGTTACGTCCCTCTGAGGACCTGGTTATCTCGTCAGGTGTGTGCTCTTGTCTTTTACAGGTGTTCTAGCCGTGGCCATGATCGTCTCTATTTCTTCGAGGATGATTGCACTTTGATCGTCTTCGCTTCGCTCGCCAAAAATCATTTCTTTTTCCATGTATTTTTCTCTTACTTGTTGGTAGTGGATTTGTCTCCGCCCAACATATTGTATCAAGACAATTCATTATCATTATATGATATCTTTTATTCATTTATTTTGTGTGGATGAGATTAGTTATGATTCTACTGCATTTTACAGCTTATGTATTCATACGAGGTTTCCATATATTGGAGTGTACTTCGTATGAATACAGCTGGCATGTCTACGTTCCTAGTCCTACGTATTTTGGGACTGGGGTGTTACATTGACAGTATCTTTTAAGTAAATGATTTATGCATAGCGTCTATTATTTAGAGTTCTTATAATTCCTATATATGATTGCTAATACATTAAATGTGGAATCGATAGTTCTCTAAGGGATATTATGATATTCTTACCAAACTATTAGAGGCTAGGATATGTAGTAGAAGGGGTTAGCAAAATAGTTGATTTTTTTAGCAATATTAGCAAATTACTTAGAGCTTAACCAACTTGTACTCATTCTAGGTGAATCCAGAGATTACTACATTTCTGATACCGATCATCCTGAGCAAGGCAAGTACATTCTATTGTTCATGTTCATTTACATTATTTATGTACTTTTCTTGTGACACGTCATGACACGATATCTTGTACTTTTGTACCTTCATGTTCTTGTACTTACTTGTGTCGGAGAGGGAAAATACACTAGCTATGTGACCAAATCTTGGTTCTAATATTCATGTAGATAGCTTAGACCTCGCACTGTGCACGCAGGTCCTAAGCCATACCGATATTCATGTACTCCTGTACATATTCCTGTACTCACCCCAGCCGGTCACATAGGCTAGTTGTATTTCAAATATTGTGCACATGTCATGTCTTGTACTTCAGGTTCATAGTTTACATTCTTGTACTTTATTTTCTATACTTTACGTTTATGTACTTTTATGTTCTTTTCTTGTACTTTATATTTTATGTTCTCCTGTACTAATTTCCATATCATGCATGATGTTCTTGTTCATTACCTAGAATTATACTTTGCTCCGTTCCTGACTGGATATGTTGTAGGTGTACTTGCAGGATATTGTCCTACCTTATGGGCCAGAGCCCGAAATCTTAGCTGAGCGGGATGGAGATATGACTTAGCTAGAGGCTTCAGGTTTAGACTGTTTAGCTTTACTTCCAGATATTTTAATGTTCATAGCGTATTTCATTCCTGTTGACTCTGGTACCTTTATGTTATATGGACTTGTGGATTATGGTGATCTTTCTGGGATTCGTTTATAGATGCTGTGATTTGTACTTAATCATATTGACTTATTAGTTTCCCTAGCTCGGTACAGCTTACTACGTTGAATCTTCCAACGTAGGTTGGGCGTGTCCGATTATTCGGGAGCGGGTCGTGACATGTTTTTAGTGGTGGCCCATCACTACCAAAATTCATCGATCTAGCGACGGCCTGTTAGCGACGGATTAAGTCCGTCGCTAGTAGCGACGGACTCCCGACTCTATACTGACGGTTTACTTTCTAATCACAGGCAATATTTTTTTTAATTTTAAGGGTAAAAAGTTGTCGCAAACCCGTCGGTATGGCGTCGGCGAAGTAGCGACATACAATGTATCCGTCGCTAGATAGTCACTCCTTAGTCAATATTTGCGTGGCAAAATGTTAAAAAAATTATGGGAAATTAGGCGACTACGTAGCGACGGATAGTCCGTCGCCCAGCTGATGAGTTTTAGCGACGGAACCTAAAGCCGTCGCTACGTAATAACTCAGCTGGCGGGAATATATATATAAATTCGTGGGAAATTTACGACTATTTAGCGACGGATATATCCGTCGACATTCCGTCTCTAAATTACCAGCCCTAACTTAAATTGAAATGACGGGAGGGAGGGGGAATTTTATTCGAACTCTCTCCCTCTCTCTCCTCTCTCTCTCTCTTGGAGCTCTCTCTCACAAAGGTACTCTCTCTCTCTCTCTCTTTTGGGGGTTGTCGGCGGCGGGAGGGGGGACGGAGGTAGCCGGTAGTGGGGTTAGACGGGTGGCGGGGAGCCGTGGGTGGGTGGTCGGCTGTAGTGAGGGGGGGCGGAGGTAGCCGTGGGTCGGCTGTAGTGGGGTGGGGGGGCGAAGGTAGCCGGGGGGCGGAGGTAGCCGACGGTGGGGGTGGGGGCGGAGAGGAGCCGTGGGTGGGTGGTCGGCTGTAGTGGGAGGGTGCGGATGGAGGCCACGGGTAGGGTTCGACGGGTGGCAGAGGGGAGCCGTGGTGGGGGGTGCGGATGGAGGCCGCGGATTGGGTTCGACGGGTGGCGGAGAATAGATCTGGCTGGGCCCGTCGAATTTGGGCCGAGGTTGGGTTCGACGGGTGGCGGAGAATAGGGTTTCGTCGCTATTGTTATCCTGACAGCGTAGTTGACTAGAGTTGACCTAGTTTGACTTTAGTTGACCTAGTTTGACTACATGGGGTTCATATATGAATTATGAATCTGGATACATGGGGTTTGATTTCATATGTTTAACTGAGATTTAACTAATGCATGAAACTGAAATGGGGTTCAATACTATGAACTGGGTTTCAAAATAAAAAAGGGAATTTTGGGTTTCAAATATGATATGATATGTAAACTGATATGTAGTATATGAATGCATGATAAGTATGATACTCATATCTTAAACCAGTCTGCAAACTAGAATGGTAATGTTGTATGCATGAATGAGGAATGACAATGTATGCAACTGTAGGTAGATGCTAATGAATGCTTGAAACTGAAATAAGAAACAGGGCATTATCCTGAGAACACAGCCCCTATGTTCTGTCTCATTCTATTTTTTCTTTCCCTCCTTGAATGCATGATAATGTATGTACTGTTACACCCTTATATGCCATAAACCTGAGAATAACTGAACCTATAACTTAAGGCTCTTGCCTGTACACACACCCACCCTTAACACACATACACACATTTGACTAGGACACACACACCCTCTCACTCTTTCACTCTCATTGTCACACCCTTAACACACACACACACACACACACACACATTTGACTGAAACACACACACATACACCCCTTACCATATCATTCTTTATCTATACACACCCACCCACTCTCTAACTTGCAGTCCACACACACACACACACATTTGACTGAAACACACACACATACACCCCTCACTATATCACTCTTTGTCTATACACACACACCCACTCTCTAACTTGCAGTTCACACACACACCTTATCACTATCCACTACTATGTTGACACACACACTCACCATATATATATGTATATAATGTATGTTATGAATGGATATATATGCAATGAAAATGCAAGATAATGAATGACATGAATGAATGATTAAATGAATGCATGGATGAAAATATATATGTATACAAGTATGTATGCAATGTAAGGAGGTAATGTATGAACTTAAACATGAATGTTTATATGCCTATATGTATGCCTATATATATAGTGTATGTAGATATATGTGTATATATATTTGTGTATGTGTGATGTTGGTGTTGACCTTGTGATTGTGTGTGAGTGCTAGGCTTGTAGAAGCATAAATAAATTTCATAGACCAAGTCAAAGAAGTTGAGAGCTTTACGCAAGTCAAACTGAGTCAGATTCAAGTTTTACGCAGAGAGCAAACAGAGTCTAACTCTACGTGAACTATTTTATGCGAGAACCATCATCAGCCTTTACGCGCGAAAGACAGGCTGTCCACATCGCATTTAATGCGCGTGATACTGCTCTGACAGAATGATTTTCTGACAACACATTGCACAGAAGCCGAGAAGATTTTTTATCAAACCCAACACTTGTCGTTTAGCATGCAGATAGGCTACTTTACGCTCAAGAGACCGCTTCATTTATGCATGAAAGCTATTCGAGCTTTTACGCTCAAGGCTTTTGTGTGCGTAGAGTTTATTTGAGCTAATTATACGCTCAAGGATACTTTTCAGCCACTTTACGCAGGAAGTCTATTTTTGGGTTATTTTACGTCCAGTCTGCTACTTTACGCAGGAAGTTTGTTTTAGATTATTTTTACGCTCAATTTTTTCTGGCCATGTGAGAACGTGGTCTGCATACGTGGCTTTCATGCCACACTTATCGAGGAACGTTTGTACGTGCTCTCCCCATATTGTTGAAGTTGCGGGACACGTGTCATCATGTGTAGAGATCAAAACTCTACATGGGACACGTGTCATCACGCGTAAAGGTTGATTTTCAATCGTAGGTGACAGTTACTTGCGTAGAGACCCAATTTTGTTGCTTTTTACGCACAGAGGGTCTAGTCTATAAATAGACTTATTTTTAACAAAAAAGGGATCAACAGAGAGATACAGAGAAGAAGATTCTGAGAAAACTCATACTTTCAGAGTGATATTTCCTAGAAGCATTTCTTCAACCTTTTTTCAAGAACAAGGTGAAGCAAAGCAGAAAGCATTCGACTGTGCCATCAGTGCCATTGTGTCGATACCTTTCTGGTGACTTAGTTCTTCCGATTGTTCATCTTCCTCAAGCAGTTCTCTTCATTATCATCGTGTGGTCCAAGGAACAAAGTGATCGCTCTCAGATCAAACTTCTATAGCAATACTCTCCAGAATCTACTTGTACTTTTGTACTTTTTCTTATTTTCTTTCAAAAGCCAATTTTAGGCATTTTGTTAAGTGAAATAAAATGTCGACTCTGCTGGGGACGACTTTCCTCTCTGACGAGAAGGCAATTGCTCAATACGATGATGTGTCGATTGGATCGACGAAGAAGACTCTGGTCGTGCAATTCGACTAGACTGCTTACGAAGAAATGCTCCGCACTGGGGGTAGTACTCGCTACTCCAATGTGCAAAAATTACGAAAAGTACAAAAAGTTTGGATTCCTAAATCTAAGACATCCTCTAATCTCTACATTGTCTCTGAAGGTAAGAGAATTCTTCCCACTCCTGTTGTTGGGGCTCCCGTCTGTGACGAGGCAGTTCCTACTCCAGTGCTACGCCCCGCGCATAAAAATCAGTCTCCCGTCTATGACGTGGTAGACATCCAATTCTTACGCCCTGTACGTAAAAATCAGTCTCTCGTCTATGACGTGGTAGACACCCAATTCTTACGTTCTGCGAGTAAAAATCAGTCTCCCGTCTATGATGTGGTAGACACTCAAGTCTTGCGCTCTACGCGTGTCACCCTCATTTTTCGTATTTCTCGTATTTCGTATTTATACTCGTATCTAGATTTTGGCATGTATTTTTATTTTTCTCAACTTATGGAATTTTGGTATTTCTCGTATTTTGGATTTTGACATGGCTCGGTTTTAATTGGTTTGGGTTGGTTTGGTTTGGTTTAATGTGTATTGGATCACCTTAGCCTATGCTCCACCCTCAACACACCACAACCCATCCTCTTTATATCCCTACCTAACTCTCTCTCTTCATTACAACCTCCATTAATTTTCTTCTTCTTCTTCTTCTCCTTCCTCAACTCTCCACCAACCCATAGGCAAGTGCATCTTGCCACTACATGAGAACCCTCTTTTATTTGTCCATTTGCTAGATTAGGATATGGTGATCAACATTAGAACATGGCTTTTTATAATTTGGAGCCCCCATTGTCATAGATCTAAGTTATTTCTATTTTTAAATTTTGCATGGTTTGAGCTATTTAAGTTGAATTTCTATGCATTTTGATGTTTCTATGTGGGAGAGCATTCAGTTTCACCCAAGTTGGAACTTGGGAAATCCAGATTTGGAGTTCGGATGGCCAAGTTATGATGCTGTGTAGCCTTGAGTTCAACCATGGTGTTCTTGCTGTTTGGAGAAGACAGTGAGCAGTGTGCAGAGCTGTTTAGCTTACGCACACTGAGCTGCGCGCGCTCTTTAGCGTTGCGTACGCAGACTTGAGTACGCTTCCTGTTGGAAGCGTGTCTCTTGCGTACGCAGACTTGAGTATGCTTCCTGTTGGAAGTGTGTCTCTTGCGTACGCTGGTCCCCTTGAGTGTGCGTACTTTTGTGCGTACGCTGCTCCCCTTGAGCGTGCATGACTTTTCGCGTATGCAGCTCTCCTGCGTGCATGACTTTTCACGTACGCAGCTCTCCTGCGTGCGTGACTTTTCGCGTACGCTGCTCTCCTGCGTGCGTGACTTTTCGCGTACGCTGCTCTCCTGCGTGCGTGACTTTTCGCGTACGTAGATCTCCTGTGTGCGTGACTTTTCGCGTACGCTGCTCTCCTGCTGTGTGACTTTTCGCGTACGTGCGTGCTTTTGTGCGTACGCTGCCCCCTGACCCCTTGCTTAACCCATTGGCTCTTGGAGTTTTGGTTTTATTTCTCGATTTGGTTTCTCTTTGTGGATTGGGTTTTCCTGAGATCTGTTTAATACAGCACGGCTATCTTGACCCGACACGACCTAACACGGTTTTCAGTAATTGTTTATGACTAGTACGGTTCTCGAGATTTTCTGTGATTTATGACCTTGGTATTCTCTGAACTCCTTGCTAGTGACCCAGTAGGGTGTACACTTAACTTGTAACTTGTAATTAATCCTTGTGACTTGATAACTTGATAGTGGCCCGTGGTGGTGCACTCCTGACCTGTAACATGACTTGACTTGACTTGAAGCTGTTGTGACGGCTGACTTGACTTGTATAATCAACTTGACACCGTGGGTGTTCCTGCTTGCTTGCTTGTGCAATCCACTTGTCTTGTCTTGCATCATGCCTAGGACGTGACTCCCTGGTTCCCACGGTCAGGGATTCATACTGAATCTGGCTAGTTTAATAACTAGATTGAATCAAATAGTTCATTGAGAATTTCTCAGTTACCTGTTGCCCCTTTAGTCCCGGCCTTATATATATACTTAGGATTTGTTGCTATCCGTCGAGATGAGCGCACTTCCAGCCCGCCGTCGAGCGTGGTACCTTAGGACACATGTATCTTACTACAGTGTGTCTGCTATATCCTGCTATCTTTTCCTTTTCTTGCTGGGATCACTCAGGTAGTAACAAACAGGTAACCAGACTTGGAATTCTCACTGCATCTTGTTAGTAATTAGGCCTGTGATAACCCTAGTTAGTTAAAGTAGTAAGCCGTATTACTTGCTTGGCCGTGATTGATTGGATGGAGTCTAGTCCCGCTTGTCCTGTCCTGATCCTGTACAAGGTTATGACATGACATGATTACTCGTGCTTTACCTTAATCATGATTAATTGCGGGTCCTAATTTTTTGTATTTTATCTTGCCGATAAATGGTGGGAAACCAAGTTCCGTTTAGACGAAGGGTTACAACCCCGGTCCTTGTTTGGTTTACGGGTTGTAACCTGGTTATTTGAATAGTCCCATGGTTATCTCATTGTATATCACCTGCCTGGTTTCTCCTTAATAATTGTCTTTATTGTATAATTATTTTCTTTTCTTATGTTCTGATATGCTGGCTTTTGTTCTTATTTTGTGGCCTCCTTTTTGGCACTTGCTCTTTTGGGGTCTGACCTAGCTGGTTTTGTATGGCCAGATACCGGAGCAGCAGCGAAGGATCTACCTGCTTTCCAGCCCGATGGTGACCACCAGGCGTAACCAGGGCAACGAGTGGATTTATTTTGGCTCTCCCACTCTATTGTAAAATTATTCTTTTGAGGCATTTAGCCGTCGAGCAAGTGTTAGCTCGTGCATTTCTTTACTTACTGTCTGCCTACGGGCTGTAATCATGATTGGCAACTCGAGGTTGATCATGTATGACTTAACTCTTGCTAGTCCTTACATTTTGTACGACTAGCTTCATGATCGTCTGGATATGTAATGTTTGGGACGCCTTGCAATTGTATATTTGGTGGTCTGACATCTTGTAACTATCATTACTTGCTTGAGATTAAGACAATAGGATAATTTATTGACCTTAAGAGACTGATGGATTGTAGTTAAACCCTCGCATAGCTAGACAGCCGTGACCGTATGGTGAGATGGATGCCATTTCATTATACGTAGCTGGCTGTGTCCGCCCCCGCTCTTCAGTATTCTGGTTCTAGGGCGTGACATGGTTTAAGTTGTGTCCCATGCAGGTCTTGTCAATCAAGAAATGTGAGGGTTTACCGGATAGATGTCTCAATCTGTATTCGCCTTTGATCTCCACTCGTATTTTCTTATCTCCTTGGATCCCTGACTTGATAACATGCTTGCTTCATTGTTCTATCCTGGTCCTTCCTTAATATTCCTGATGTCGTTGCTTCAGCGACATCGTTCCTGTTGATCAGCCAGAAGAAGTTCGATCGGCAGCCCAGCAACAGCAAGAAGATCAAGATCAGTCCTCAACAGCCGCCTCTCGAGCCATGCCTTCTGGAGAACCAGTGCCCCCAGTCCAGCCAGTTCAGCCAGCAAGGTCAGAGGATGGTGTCTTGATAGGGCTCATCCGTGAGTTGCTTGCGTCTCAGGACCATCGAGGTGATGCCTTGCAGCAAGCAGTACAAGAAGCTATGAGCGAAAGTGGTCCTCGAGAGAATAGTACGGTCAACAATTTCAAGCGCCTGAACCCTCCCATCTTCGACGGCAGCGAGGATGCTATTACTGCAGATGCCTGGCTACATGACATTAAAGTTATCTTGGAGGCAGCCAGGACCCCTGAAGCAGAAAAGGTGGCGGTGGTGCGCCTGCAGTTACTAGATCTAGCCCACAGCTGGTGGGCTATGCAAGCAGCAAGTTTGGGTACGCCTGTCATGTGGGCGGTATTCAGTGATATGTTCCAGACCAAGTACTTTCACACAGTGGCTAGATATGACCTGCAGGCCAGGTTTAGTAATCTCAGGTAGATGAGCAGGACGGTCGACGGATATGCGGCCGAGTTTTCAAGGTTGAGTCGGTTTTCTCCCACCTTGGTGGCAACCGAGCTAGACAGAGCACAGCAATTTCAGCAGGGGCTCCACTTGGAGATCATATTGGCAGTAGAGCAGTTCGAGCACAGAACTTTTGATGCCGTCTTGCGAGCAGCGAGGAGGCATGAGTACACTTCCCGAAGGATAGCAGACCAGACCGGAGGTCGAAAGCGGTCTCACGACCAGATGAACCAATCCTCAGCACCGGCCCCAGCAGCTAGGGCCCTGACCATTGGAGCTACGAGGACAGATTCGGTTACCTCCTTACAGCATTCTGCCCCGACCTATCCCCAGCAGCAGAAGCAGAAGCGGCCTTTCGCAACCGGTTGTTCTCATTGCGGGAAGCCCGGGCATGTTGTTACCGAATGCCGCAGAGCACAGGGATTGTGCTTGGTTTGTGGTTCGCCAGGCCACATGATAGGATCTTGTCCGTTCAGAAACAGATCATCGTCGATAGTAACTAGTCCCTCGGCTATGGGACCAGCACCAGCACCAACACCAGAACCAGCTCCAGTTCACCAACCACAACAGCTCCCGTTCCCGGGTCCATTGCCGCCTCAGGCCCAGGCCTTCCAGCAACAGAGGCCTCAGCAGTTTGCCCTGGCCCAGGCCCGATCCAGAATCGACTGAGAGGTATCTGTGTCCTATTGTCATGCTTTCCACCGTTGTTATGCGGGACACGTGTCATGTTTCATGTGTCCTAATTACCACGGTATATCCCGGGCTCGAGCCATGTCCTAGATCATTCGAAAACGATTATTGGTACCAACCTTTTTGTATGAGGAAAGGCCCGTGTCCCCGTTTGACCAAGGGGAGAGGCCTTAAGCGCAAGACTATCAGTTTAGTCCGTGTTGCTTGAGTTCATCGCTCCTTGGGAGAGTCAAACGTAGGAGTGTGAGGATGATATCCGATCACGTTATCCCTACCTGTTTGACTAATAAGGTGTAATGTCTTTCTTATGCCTTACGTTTTCCCTTCCTTGCTTGCATTGTATGATTGTATGATTGAACTGCTTAGTGTAGTTGTTGTTGCTTAGTGCAGCTGGTCGTGGCAATCTCTAGCTCCTTGATTAAATTTCGAGGACGGAATTCTTTTAAGGTGGGTAGAGTTGTCACCCTCATTTTTCATATTTCCCGTATTTCGTATTTATACTCGTATCTGGATTTTGGCATGTATTTTTATTTTTCTTAACTTGTGGAATTTCGGTATTTCTCGTATTTTGGGTTTTGACATGACTCGATTTTAATTGGTTTGGGTTGGTTTGGTTTGGTTTAATGTGTATTGGATCACCTTAGCCTATGCTCCACCCTCAACACACCACAACCCACCCTCTTTACATCCCCACCTAACTCTCTCTCTCTTCATTACAACCTCCATTAATTTTCTTCTTCTTCTCCTTCCTCAACTCTCCACCAACCCATAGGCAAGTGCATCTTACCACTACATGAGAACCCTCTTTTATTTGTCCATTTGCTAGATTAGGACATGGTGATCAACATTAGAACTTAGCTTTTTGTGATTTGGAGCCCCCATTGTCATAGATCTAAGTTATTTCTATTTTCGAATTTTGTATGGTTTGAGCTATTTAAGTTGGATTTCTATGGGTTTTGATGTTTCTATGTGGGAGAGCATTCAGTTTTACCCAAGTTGGAACTTGGGAAATCCGGATTTGGAGTTCGGATGGCCAAGTTATGAGGCTGTGTAGCCTTGAGTTCAACCATGGTGTTCTTGCTGTTTGGAGAAGACAGTGAGCAGTGTGCAGAGCTGTTTAGCTTACGCACACTGAGCTGCGTGCGCTCTTTAGCGTTGCGTACGCAGACTTGAGTACGCTTCCTGTTGGAAGCGTGTCTCTTGCGTACGCAGACTTGAGTACGCTTCCTGTTGGAAGCGTGTCTCTTGCGTACGCTGCTTCCCTTGAGCGTGCGTGCTTTTGTGCTTACGGTGCTCCCCTTGAGCGTGTGTGCTTTTGTGCGTACGCTGCTCCCCTTGAGCGTGCGTGACTTTTCGCGTACGCAGCTCTCCTGCGTGCGTGACTTTTCGCGTACGCAGCTCTCTTGCGTGCGTGAATTTTCGCGTACGCTGCTCTCCTGCGTGCGTGACTTTTCGTGTACGCTGCTCTCCTGCGTGCGTGACTTTTCGCGTACGCAGCTCTCCTGCGTGCGTAACTTTTTGCGTATGCTGCTCTCCTGCGTGCGTGACTTTTCGCGTACGCAGCTCTCCTGCGTGCGTAACTTTTCGCGTACGCTGCTCTCCTGCGTGCGTGACTTTTCGTGTACGTGCGTGCTTTTGTGCGTACGCTGCCCCCTGACCCCTTGCTTAACCCATTGGCTCTTGGAGTTTTGGTTTTATTTCTCAATTTGGTTTCTCTTTGTGGATTGGGTTTTCCTAAGATCTGTTTAACACAGCACGGCTATCTTGACCCGACACGGCCTAACACAGTTTTCAGTAATTGTTTATGACTAGTACGGTTCTCGAGATTTTCTGTGATTTATGACCTTGGTATTCTCTGAACTCCTTGCTAGTGACCCAGTAGGGTGCACACTTAACTTGTAACTTGTAATTAATCCTTGTGACTTGATAACTTGATAGTGGCCCGTGGTGGCGCACTCCTGACCTGTAACATGACTTGAGTTGACTTGATGCTGTTGCGATGGCTGACTTGACTTGTATAATTAACTTGACACCGTGGGTGTTCCTGCTTGCTTGCTTGTACAATCCACTTGTCTTGTCTTGCATCATGCCTAGGACGTGACTCCCTGGTTCCCATGGTCAGGGATTCATACTGAATTTGGCTAGGTTAATAACTAGATTGAATCAAATAGTTCATGGAGAATATTCCAGTTACCTGTATTCCCTTTGGTCCCGGCCTTATATATATATACATGGGATTTGTTGCTATCGGTCGAGATGAGCGCACTTCCAGTCCGCCGTCGAGCGTGGTACCTTAGGACACATGTATCTTACTACAGTGTGTCTGCTATATCCTGCTATCTTTTCTTTTTCTTGCTGGGATCACTCAAGTAGTAACAAACAGGTAACCGGACTTGGAATTCTCACTGCATCTTGTTAGTAATTAGGCCTGTGATAACCCTAGTTAGTTAAAGTAGTAAGCCGTAGTACTTGTTTGGCCGTGATTGATTGGATGGAGTCTAGTCCCGCTTGTCCTGTCCTGATCCTGTACAAGGTTATGACATGACATGATTACTCGTGCTTTACCTTAATCATGATTAATTGCGGGTCCTGATTTCTTGTATTTTATCTTGCCGATAAATGGTGGGAAACCAAGTTCCGTTCAGACGAAGGGTTACAACCCCGGTCCTTGTTTGGTTTACGGGTTGTAACCTGGTTATTTGAATAGTCCCATGGTTATCTCATCGTATATTACCTGCCTGGTTTCTCGTTAATAATTGTCTTTATTGTATAATTATTTTCTTTTCTTATGTTCTGATATGCTGGCTTTTGTTCTTATTTCGTGGCCTCCTTTGTGGCACTTGCTCTTCTGGGGTCTGATCCAGCTGGTTTTGTATGGCCAGATACCGGAGCAGCAGCGAAGGATCTACCTGCTTTCCAGCCCGATGGTGACCACCAGGCGTAACCAGGGCAACGAGTGGATTTATTTTGGCTCTTCCACTCTATTTTAAAATTATTCTTTTGAGGCATTTAGCCGTCGAGCAAGTGTTAGCTCGTGCATTTCTTTACTTACTGTCTTCCTACGATTTGTAATCATGATTAGCAACTCGAGGTTGATCATGTATGACTTAACTCTTGCTAGTCCTTACATTTTGTACGACTAGCTTCATGATCGTCTGGATATGTAATGTTTGGGATGCCTTATAATTGTATATTTGGTGGTCTGACATCTTGTAACTATCATTACTTGCTTGAGATTGAGACAATAGGATAATTTATTGACTTTAAGAGACTGATGGATTGTAGTTAAACCCTCGCATAGCTAGACAGCCGTGACCGTATGGTGAGATGGATGCCATTTCATTATACGTAGCTGGCTGTGTCCGCCCCCGCTCTTCAGTATTCTGGTTCTGGGGCGTGACAACGCGTAAGGGTAAATCTCCCGTCTATGACGTGTCAGATGTTCATGTTTTACGCTCTACGCTTAAAGGTAAATCTCCTGTCGGTGACATGGTAGATAACGTTCACAATGATGCTTTTACATCTAAAGTGAATTTGCCTACACGCATGCAGCATAGAAACAAGACTTCTATTGTTGGTAAAACTTCTGTTTCTCACCAACAACCCTCTTATACTGCTTTACGCAGAGTACCGAATCTTCAGATTACGCGTAATACTGATGGAGTTCTTTGTGCACAAAAATCTCAAGATTTACGCACGCAACTCCAAGCGCGTAAAAACATACAATTTGGTTCTGCTAATGAAGCCAATAATTTTCTTTGTACACAAGGGACTAAACGTTTCTCTGTCCCAAATATAATAAAGAAGACAGCTCCTTCTACTCCTTCTGATTTACGCGAGTTACTTGTACAAAAGCGTAAAAACAGAAAATTTTCTGTGACACTCCCCCCAAGAAAATCATCATTGTGAGTGTCACCAGATTGTAATCAAGTGTTGCTGTTCGGCTTCTAAACGGTCAGTTTTTGACCGATTAAGCTACAATATGCCTCAGGAATAGATTGATGACCAAGAACATGAGTTGGCCTATGCATTAGTCAATATGGCATCTCATATCAATAGAGGACGACGTCCAAGATGCAATTCGTCCCGGACTCTAAGTCAACAACAGTTCAACCGACTCCTGGATACTTTTGAAGGGGTATATCAACATACTCGTTCGAAAAGTCAAAGATCGTTGTAATCTTCAGATTCAGAAGCTGGGGGTACTCAGTCCTTGGAGTCAGAAACTGATAGTATGGATTCCTAACTCTACACCAATCCCTCTATATGCTCAAGAGAAGTTGAATCCTATGCTATTGGAGATGAACCGGAGACGTCTAATTCTAATACAGAACAACGTCTGTCTGCGGTGAAGCAATCAATAAAGGACATGCTTGCCATGATGCAAAATATGTATCAGATTATAACAACTCAACAAACAGTCCAACCGGCAGTGATAACACCAATAACTGCCCCAACTTAATATTCAAAGGGTTGACATACCTTTGAACAATCTTAATCAAGAGCCTGCTGTTAATCAGAACTCTGCATCTCCTGATCCTTTTGTTCCAGAGGATGTATCACCTCCGGTGGGGGTTCCGGTACATCCAACTACTATTCAATCAAATGTGCTTCCTCAAACTAGTGAAGCTATTCAAGAAGTGCGTGAGCTAAAAGCATATTTTGAAGTTCTTAAGCACAAGGATCAGCTCCAGAGGTTAGGGATCAAGCAACCTTATCCTCCTTATTGGAATGATGTGCCCTTTCCTCCAAAGTTCAAGCCACAATCCGTGGTATTATTTGATGGAAAGGCATCTCCTAGTCAATATATCAATTATTTTGATATTATGACTATGCATTTGCAGAAGAATGATGCTCTCCCCACCCGAGTCTTCATTGGGTGTTTGACGGGTTCTGCATACGACTGGTATCGCAGTCTGCCCGATAATTGCATATCGTCTTTTGACGAATTCAAAGCAATGTTTCTCTCCTGTTTCTATGAAGGAGGCATGGACATGAATATGTCTTCCTTAATAGAGATTAAACAGAAAGAGAAAGAGGATACTCGGACGTTTATTGAACATTTTTGACAGGCTACTTTGAAAATGCCTCCTGGTATGCCAGATTCAGCATTAATTGATACGTGTAAAATGAATCTGCGACCAACCATTGTTGTTTTTACGGGCTCTCAATTCACAGATTGGGCCTCGTTTATTATAGCAGCAGTTTCAGCCGAGACCAATGGTAGGTTGGCTCGTGAACATGGGATGATCTTCGCCTCAGAAGACAAAGGGAAGAAAACCTCTTCAAGTAACAATTCCGGCAATCGCAATAGGAAAGGGAAGGAAATCTTAGTGGTGAACCTTTTAAAACCCAAAATGACGCCAAGTAATCCGGAGTCTCCTAAGCCAAAAGAAGAGTACTCTTTCGATGACAGTGATATCCCAGGGATATTCTAATGTCTGGTGAAGAGTGGCAAACTCCAGATTCTAGAGCCAAAAGACCTAATGAGGTGAATCTGACTGATAATCCCAAGTATTGTATCTATCATAGATACATAAATTATCCTACCAAGGCTTGCTATGTCTTGAAGAAGAAAATCCAAGAGTTGGTAAATGCTAATGCCATCGCTTTAACCAATGATGAGCATACAGTCACAACCAATATGATTTCTCTTCAATTTGAAGGTTTTCCTCCACAGCAAGTTCTAGATGGGATTGTCCCAATTCTAAAGGCGATGATGAAGATTGTGAATATCCCACCTACTAGAGAGCAAAATGAAGGACTATTGCCTCTTACATTGAAAAATGGTGAAATCATGTGAGTATACCCTGACTTAGTACCTGAAATGGAGAATGAAAGTAAAACTTCAAAATCCAAGAAAGGTAGAAAAGTCAAAACATGCAATATGATTTTTCATGTTGTTACCCCAGACCATGATGATTTGGATCATCTATGGGATGGCATTCCTTTGGAGGATAGACTAAGGGGTTTGAATATATGCCCTCCAAGTTTGGCTCCTCCTACCAAACTCAAACTTACTCATCGACAATGGTTAGCAATGAATAGTGTCCCTTTGTACAGGGCGCAACAAGTTTTTGCTGCCTATGAGAAAGCTCCTGTAGGGATTTCACCTCCTATCCCAAAAGCCCCTACTCTTGTGACTGCAGAGGTCTCTGTTCTTTCTTCCTCTGTTGGATCATCCGTCGAAAGTCCGCTACCCACTTACATGTACAGTCAGCAATCAGTCCATCTCATGAAAACGATGGGCTATGACTTTCAAAAAGCGGAAGGCTTGAATTATGATAAAGGAATGCGACTTCCTTTACAAATTCAAGGTCAAAAATCTATCGTCGGATTGGGATTTGAGGTCCCTCGCAAAAATCCTCACAAGAAGAAGACTAAGGGAAAGAAGACTAAATCCTGTAATATGGTACTTCATTTTCCTGAGTCTGAAGAAAAAACTTTTGCTGGTACGAGATCTGGTAAAGAGTACCACAAAGATTATGACGGAACTTCAAAAGAAGCAGAGGACGTTGCTGAAACACTTCCAGCTCAGCCATCTCCTGTTCCTACTGAGGCAAAACCTTCTAAACCATCTATGGTTGAGAAAGGGAAACAGAAAGCAGTACGCTTTGACGTCCCGCTGAAATCTGCTTCAAATCAAGGGGTTGTGATGAAACCCTACAAGTTCATATTCTAGCCCAATTAGCTAATACTCCGGCTAGACTCTCTATCTTTAACTTGCTTCATCTTTCTAAAGAAAGTCGAAAAACTTTAAGCGAAGCTTTGCTACAAGCAGATTCTTGCTGTCACGACCCGTTACCCAAATTGTTGGGCCGGGCTGAGCCATGTCCAGCCGACGCTTGTTAAAGCGTAGTAAGCTGTTCTAAGAATAGACAATAAAGGATCTAAGCTGCTAACAGTTCTAAAATCATATTTAAAAGGTTCATCACAACACAGCATCTATAAGCAAAAGTAAACAAGTACAGACTTAATAATACACTTCCAAGTATCTAACTGGAGACAAAGTCCAGTAATCAAATATAAGATCAAACCAAAATCTAAGTCTCAAAACACATGAAAGATAACTAAGCAAGGTTCCCCGCTGGGGCCTCTTCTGGTGCTAAGGCCAGGACCTCAAATGCAGTACCATAATATCAATCACATAGCATTTCCTTCTCGAAAAGTGAACCTACAATATTATCCTGTCAGGACGGGAGCAAGTACAACCTCTACAACTAAAGTACTGAATATATAATGAAAGAGTTGTACAACAAGAAACATGGTGTGATAAGTCTATGAAACAGAAAATACTGAAAATATGGCCTCATGGTACAACTGGGATCACAGTATCATAGTAACATAGGGAACATGGCATATCTGGAATCATGGTATGACTGGAATCACGGTAAAATACATTTGTCAAGGTGACACATGTATATCTAATGTTTAAAACTGGAGCAGGTACGTAATCGTCAATAGGTGTACAATGTGCAGGAGGCACATGTAAATAAAATGTACTTTCGTACAAGTAAGCAAGCGATAGATATACATACGTACAGATACAGCTGGTGCGCCTACGACAAGGTATACATATAAAATGTCAACCTTGCTCGGTACGTACGTACGGGAGAAGGGGGCATGATCACGTACTCAACTATCAGTTTCCCCATAACCCAGATTCTAACATGTAAGAGCTACTGAGATCAGTATAAAGCATGGTAGGTACTGATAGCAGTAAAACATGGTAGGTACTGAGAGCAGTATAAAACGTGGTGGATACTCAGAGCAGTATAAAGCATAGTAAAACATGTACCGAGAACTAGTAAGAAGCATGTGAAGATATAAGAACTGTCCTAAGCATGACAGGTACTGAAAGTAATACAACATGTGAAGATTTAACTTGCTACATCAAGGATCAGTATTTTAACAGGGTTAATACATGTTCTAGTATTAAAGGACAGTAAATGAGTTTGTAGATGTACTTGCCTCGAGCAAAGCAAGAATACTAGTACAAAGATATAGATGTCCGGTGTCCTGTCAATAATGATATACAAACTCAGCATCTAAGTTATGTTCAAGATTACGCTAGTGGTGTGACACAACTCCTAACTGGATACTAGCCAAGTGGGGACCTAGCATAAAAGTCCAATGTGGGGCGACACTATATCCAAACTAATTTTCTAGGGTCTTTACACTAGTGCGGGGCGAGGTCCAATACGTCTATAACTCAAAACAACACAAAATATTGAAAGTCGTAACTATTCAATAAATAAATCAAACTGTACACTATGTTCCAACAATTTTTGAGATAGACAAAAGCTCAAATATACATAAAATAAAGTACCAAAATGATCCTTGTTAATTATAGAAATTTATACTAATTTTTTTGAAATTTATAACTCCTCATAAATATTTATTAAAATCAGCAAACATATGTATCCTGAAAATGAGTTCTGTTTTCCCATTTTTATAAAATACCAAAGTACTTATTAAATGCTAGAAAAATTATAATAAATTAGCTAAATTAACATAATATTTAAATACAATTTTTTCCAGATTTTTACAGTATTTAAAATATATATAAAAATTCAAAAACAGAAAGTAACAATTTCTGGAAAAATAATTAATTACAAATTAAGGATGATACATAAGCAAAATCTATAGATGTTGTCGGATGATAAAATAAATATCACCAACGTGTCCAGAACGGTCAAATTATCTAGGATAACCTACCCATAAGTCCAATTTAGACACAGGGGCAAAACGGTAATTTTGGGTCAAAATAATGTCCGCCGTTGGACACACTTTGCACCGAAAAACGTGTCGAGATAGAAGTCTACAAAACCTAGTAATTTGTATGTCCACGAATCCAGAATGATGATACGAACCCAACGGTATGTACGAAATAGGATTTCGATGTGTCGATCTCAAAATGACACATTGACGCAAACATTTAGAATCTGGTTTGCACCGAAATGCGTACCGGAGCAAATGTCTTCAAAACTTGGCAAATTATATATCAACGAGTCCAGAATGACGATACGAAATCAACGGTATATCCGGAATTGGATTTCGATGAGCCGATCTCAAAGTGACCCGTTGACTCAGAATGTGGGACCCACTTTGTACCGAAATGCGTGTCAGGGCCCACGTTCTCCAAATCAAATAAAATTTATATGAAAACATGCCAGAACGATGCCACGAGTCTACTGGTGGTGTCAGAAATTGAATCCGGAGTCCCGGGTTCAAAAATAAAATTTTATAAGTACAAATTAAAGAATTCGGACGGCCAACTTTGGCGTCGAATTCGACCAACCGAACGTCCTTATAATGAAACAAAACTGGTGGGGTAAGAAGAGGGTTATACCAGCTGCGCACAGGAACTGGTAGTGCACCAACCGGAGCTGCGACGGCGGAGTTACGAGCTGACGAAGTCGACTCCACAAAACTGTCCAAAAATAGTTCAATTTAAACGGTCAACTTGGTGGCCAGTTTTGAGGTATCAAACGACAAAATTAACGGACAAAAATTGAGGAGAGTGAAGTGCTATATACCAAGATTGAGACGGAACAAAGCAATCGCCAATCCAACGGTCGAATTTCTCGAAAATTGTGTACGAAGTCGCTACGACAAAATACCATTTCAGCATCGTTCCCGAGCGCGTCACGACGGAACTTCGTGCAAAATGCACGAATAGTCTATTTCTTACGTCGGGGTGGACGACGGTGGCCAGGGGGAGTTTGTCGGAGGCTCGCACAGTCGGTAGGGGCCGGCCACGGAGGCGGCGCGGCGGCGCACGACGGCGGCCTGCGCACGTGCGCGCTGCTGCGCTGCTGCCTGCTGCGGCTGCTGCTGTGCGCATGAGCAGCTGCATCGGCCGGCCAGGGCGGTGGCGGCACGGCGCAGTGGCGGTGGCGCGGGTGATGGTGAAGGTGGTGGGGGTGAGAGTGTTTGTAGTGAGAGTGGTGTTGATGATGGGGTTGGTGATGGGGTTGGTGATGTAGATGGTGAAGAAGAGGAGGAGAAGAAGATGGAGGTGGTGGATGTGGGTATTCGGCATGGGTGGTGGAGTGGTGGTCGGCAGTGAGGGGGTGGGGAGGACGGCTGTGGTGGTGGTGTTGGTGTAGTGTAAGGAGAGAGGAAGAAAGAGAGTTATATTTTTAAGTGTGTGTGTGTGTGTATATATAATAGAAAGAGAGAGAGAGTGAGTTAGAATAGAGAGAGAGGAAAAAGGAGGTCGGACACATTGGTGGGGGGTTTGTGTGCTGGAGATGGGGATGGGGGAGTGTAGGTGTAGGTGTAAAAGGAGAGAGAGATATATATATGTTTATATATATATATATATATATATATATATATATATATATATATATATATATATATATATATATATATATATATATAAAGAGAGATAGAGAGATATTTAGAGAGAGGGAGGTATTTTCAAATAGAAAAAAGAGAAAAATTAAGTGGGGTATTTGGGCAGTCATGGGAGAATAATATGGAGCTTGGGTTCGGGTTCGGTCGAGCCGGGTCGGGTCAAAATCGGACAGGGGGCAATAATGAAATTAAATATGTATTTATGATCATGGGTAAATAAATAATATGCGGGGACTCCAATAAATGGGACACAAGTTTCATGTGGGTAGTAGGCTTCATGTGGGCCAGGTCCATACTTTGGGTCGACCAGGTTGGATTGATGTCTGGTCCCGAAATTAAATTGGAAATTAAATCAGGTTTTACGGTAGAAAATAAATCGGCCCAGATTGACCCGAAAGTTGTGCGAAGGAAATGAAGCACAAAATGGAGTATCTGAGTGGGACACGAAGGTCATGGGTGAAGAGCGTCTCGAGTAGATCATTTATGAGAAGTTGGTTCTGAGAAAACGACTGGTCTGGTGCTCCTAAATTAAAAGTCACGGTAACGTGCAAACAATAATCAAAGATAAAAGTAGGAATAATTATTCAATGATTAAATGGTCTAAGTTGACCGGAAGTTGCGCGATACAAAAAGAGCACAAGGGAACGAGTTCAAATGGGATATGATATATCAAAACGAAGATAATCTTGTCTACTTCAAAACCCATGAAGAGAGTTTACAGAGATTGGCATCCCTGACGCTTCAGAAGTCAAAGTCACGGAGTACATTAATGATCTAAACAATTAAATAATAGAATATTTATCAAAAATAGTTCATTTAGAAAATTTTAAAATAGTCCTGAAATTCAGGGGGCTTACACTTGCTTAGCTCATGTCACGACCCGCACCCGCTTTTCGGACGCGAGCTCGTGAGCAAGCCAGCTACGTATCGAACGGACTCCAGCCCGACTCGAATACGTAAACGCTGTCAAGGCTATGGTATACTGCCAAATCATGGCAAATAACTCTAAATCTCAATCCACAATAAGATAATAAATATGAATAAACACTATGGGTCATGGTCTGCAGCCCACTAGCATAAATATTCAATAAGACTCTAAAGGAAATAACAAGAGTCTACAACTGAAACAAGAAACAGGATATCTCATGATAAGGAATGAAAAGCACGAGCGGATAATAAACACAATAGCGATACCTAAATCCCATAAGCGTATCATTGCCTCCGTAATACCCACATGAATCGCAAATCCTCCGCCATCCAGAACTACTAGCTAACTCTATGCAATCGCTAAACCTGAGGAGATCATCAGGTCCTCAGAGGATATAGCAAGATACATAATATACATGCCTATCTATTAGTTTTATTATGCGCAAGAAAATAAACAAGAAAGAACAAGAACAAGACAAATGACTATGAACACGAACACGAACACGAATACGAACACGAACACTAGGACAACTACGCATAATGAACTGCCGGATGAACGAAACACGATGATCAATGGAAGAAACCAAACCCTCGTCCCGAGTGTGGACTCACTGGTTTGAACTAAACACTAACCGTCGTCCCGAGTGTGGACTCTCTGGTCAGTACTAACCCTCGTCCCGAGTGTGGACTCTCTGGTTAGTTTACGGCAAGGCACCCTCGTCCCGAGTGTGGACTCTCTGGTGCAAATACTACATCCTCGTCCCGTGTGTGGACTCTCTGATGTAAAACACCCTCGTCCCGAGTGTGGACTCTCTGGTGCAAGTCAAGTCAAGTCAAGTCTACACCCTCGTCCCGAGTGTGGACTCTCTGGTGCAATAATCGACATCCTAGTCCCGAGTGTGGACTCACGGATGTAAACAGATCAAGAAGAACACCCTCGTCCCGTGTGTGGACTCTCTGGTGCCAAGAAAATAATGTCAAGGATTTAGCAGTTCACTACACGCACTCGTTCTATGATACGACTCAAGCAAGGTACTGACGAGAAACTCCAAGTGTGAAACACAAGGCCAAAACATGAACATGGCTATAAACAATAAAAACAACTCCACAAAAAATAACACGAAAAAGCACATGTCCATAAATAATCCAAAAGCTAGAAACTGAAATAAAATGCATGAAAATAAAACTATAGAGGGAGGCAAGGTATACTTGCCTGGAGGTTGTACGCAGATCAAACAAATACATAGTCAACTGGTAAGCCGTACAGTCCAAGTCATCACAACTGTCTCCAAAAGCTGAAACAAACATTACCAACATTCTCAGAATAGTCAAATTAGCTAGGATTGCATGTCCTTAAGTCCAATTCTGGACACAGGGGCAAAACGGTAATTTCGAGCAAAAACGGTGTCCGCCGTTGGACCCGCTTTGCACCGAAAAGCGTGCCAGAGTCAAAGGTCTCTAAAATGGTCAAACTATATGTCTACGGATCCACTTTTTTGATACGAACCCAATCGTATGTCCAAAGTTGGATTTCGGCGGGCTGTGCACAAAATCGCTCGTTGAGTCGGACCGTAGGGCCCGCAAAACGGCGATTTTATCAACTGTCTCCGAATCAGACCAAACTTGGCATACAGGACCAGAAAAATGATACGGTCCTGATGGCACAAGTTTTGTCTCGATCTGACGAGCGTGCACAAAGTAATTGAGAAATTTGCAAAGTGTACGATACAGTGAATTTTGACGGATACGCATCAAATTCGTCGCGCACACGCGACCAATTTGAATTCCGCCAAAGCCCACACGACCATGAAGCTGTTACGCACTTTTCGATACTTGCGGTGCGCGAACACGTCGCTCGGAATGGCGGGACGCACGTCTTGTGGATGGATTTTTTAATTTTCTAAATGGGTTTTCGGTCAACTTGAGACGCCGATTTCTCGACGCTCAGTCGATCAAATCGACTTCTATAAAATGGGTTGCAGAGCCATATAGGTTCTCTAGAATGTATTTAATTAGTTTTTGAAATCCCCTAATATTCGGTTCAAAAAGCGACTGCCAAGTTGGGTTGAGAGGCTGCCATATACTCTGTTTCAGAATAGATTTTTTTTGATGTTCGCGGCGATTTTCTGGGGCGATGACTTGTCTCCATTGAATTTCATTTATGGGGACTTCTAAAGGGTCATATAGGGTTTCTATACCAACTTACGGAATCGAATTTGATGGAGAAAACGTGAAGATTCACGGTCGAGAAGTTACCTCACTTCTGCAACTGCTGCTGTTGCCGCTGTTATCTTGCGCGCTCGCGCGTGCGCGTGCCGACCGTGGTCGGCCTTCGATGGCCCACGCGGCCGCGCGTGGCAGTCCAGACGTGTGCCACGTTGGGTCTGGGGGTGGTGGCGCTCTCTTAGGGTTAGGGTTTTGTTATGAATTCCTCCCCTCCTCTGTCGATCAACTTATATATTAGTGTTCGGCTTTATCAACAGAGGGGTCGGGCCTGTGAGGGAAATTTGGTATTGGATCGGGTGAGGGATTGCATGGGTCGGGCATGTGGCATTGTGGGCCGCTGGGCGGTTCATCTGGGGAGTCAACTTGCAGCCGTGAGGGGCTGGGCCAGGACAGCTTGGCCGAAAGCTGGTTTTAATATTTCTCTTATGTATAACTCTATGTATATACATATATCTATTATACAAAACACAAAGGTTTTTGAATCCTAGGGCTGACTGTGCCAAGATAAAGAGTGGTTGGGATTTAATCTTGGTGAATCAACGGTTGTGGGATTTTATGGGGAAGAGCATTATTGGGAGTGGGGTTTTTTTGGAGAAGAGCATTATTGGGAGTGGGGTTTTATGGGAAATCCAAAGATGGGGATTTAATATTTTGATGGTTGGGATTTAATATTTTGATGGGGGCCTCATAATGGTTGTGGATGAGCATTATTGAGAGTGGAGTTTTATGGGGAATCCAAAGAAAATTCACATCCAGCAGTGGTTGGGATTTAATATTTTGATGGGGGCCTCAAAATTATTATTGTTCGTTTAAAATTGGGGGTCCAAAATTTTGAGGGGGAATACCTTAAATGAACCATGCCCGATGGGCACGGGTTATGACTAGTATATATATATATATATATATATACATCGGGCATGGTTATGACTAGTATATATATATATATATATATATATATATATATATATATATATATATATATATTTAGTATATATATATATATATATATATATATATATATATATATATATATATATATATATATATATATATATATATATATATATATATATACCTTAGTTAATATATATATATATAGATACACTCTCTGCGATAAATACTAGGAATATATATATAATATTATAAAAGAAATTTCCTATAATCAATGTTTGTAACACATACATTAATCTTTATTACTAAATTACAAACCAAACTCTATTTATGTATACAGCCTAATATAGATATACCATATACATACACTTCTATGCTCCCTTGTATTTATAACCTATTAAACTAGAAAAATCCAAAATATATTTTAGCAATGTTATCCTACATCCAAAATAAATATACAATCACTAACATTGATATTATATATATAATGATAATAATAATAATAATAATAATAATAATAATAATAATAATAATAATAATAATAATAATAATAATAATAATAATAATAATATTTTAGGACCATATTTTATCTAGTAAATCATTAAAGTAAAATATGACATACCCTCATAAAATATATAGATATGGCGTCTTTGGACACACCGCACGACTACATGGGCTTAGGCTTGGTTCGGGTTCAGTTTGACTAGTTTGGTGCGACCGGGTCACCTAGACGTCAAATAATATTAATAATGAATAATTAACTATTTATAATGGTCATGTCACAACTTGGCCTGGTTTTTCTAGTTAGGACATCCCTATGGCTAGGTTTCCCCGGACATGGCTAGTACACTAGTCAAGGCACACTGCTACATCTTCCGTGCCACAAATCCTAGTCGTCTAGTACTTCAAAACTCAATTATGGCTAGAGTCATCTACCGTATTAATTAACTAAATAATCATTTCTAAAATCCTAAAAATCATAATTAAATCAAATAAATAACTCAAAAAAATATATATTTTTGGAAAATTCTCCGGAAAGGGAAGCTACAAATCTACCCACCTTAAAATAATTTCGTCCTCGAAATTCTAATTCCTAACTCTTCCTTAAGTCTACTATTACTTTATTCTCCTCAATTTAATTTCAAAAATATTTATGGCCTTCTCTAGTCATTTGGTATTTACGAAATCTCGAGGACTTCTACCCACCTTTGGTCACACTACTCCCTTGAGACACGGGTCACTAAAATCATATAATCTTCTAACTAGTGGCTAATAATTATACCAAAAATATCTAGGACATATGGTATCTATAATCTCTCATATCTATAAACAACCAAAACTCAGTAATCATGCAATATTATATTATAATTTAAGAATTTCTGATGAATCCTAGACAGCACGATCATTCGTCACCTTGAAATAGGAGGGGACGAGAATCAACGGCATAGGAAGCAAGGAAGTATAGTCGAGAGCAAATATGGGATCTTCAAGGACGTAGAGAAATTTCTAGGAGAATTTTCAAGGCAGAGTGGATTGAGATTTCTAAGGTCTAGTCAAGGTCGCAGGCTCGTACCAGTACAGTTACGTAACCGGTACGATATGCTCTGACCTGCATGGGCCACCACAAAAATTTATCACGACCCGCACCCGCTTTTCGGACGCGAGCTCGTGAGCAAGCCAGCTACGTATCGAATGGACTCCAGCCCGACTCGAATACGTGAACGCTGTCAAGGCTATGGTATATTGCTAAATCATGGCAAACAACTCTAAATCTCAATCCACAATAAGATAATAAACATGAATGAACACTATGGGTCATGGTCTGCAGCCCACTAGCATAAATGTTCGATACGACTCTAAAGGAAATAACAAGAGTCTACATCTGAAACAAGAAACATGATATCTCATGATAAGGAATGAAAAGCACGAGCGAATAATAAACACAATAGCGATACCTGAATCCCACAAGCACATCATTGCCTCCGTAATACCACATGAATCGCAAATCCTCCACCATCCAGAACTACTAGCTAACTCCATGCAATCGCTAAACCTGAGGAGATCATCAGGTCCTCAGAGGACATAGCAAGATACATAATATACATGCTTATCTATCAGTTTTATCATGTGCAAGAAAATAAATAAGAAAAAACAAGAATAAGACAAATGACTATGAACACGAACACGAATACGAACACGAACACTAGAACAACTACGCATAATGAACTGCCGGATGAACGAAACACGATGATCAATGGAAGAAACCAAACCCTCGTCCCGAGTGTGGACTCACTGGTTTGAACTAAACACTAACCCTCGTCCCGAGTGTGGACTCTCTGGTCAGTACTAACCCTCGTCCCGAGTGTGGACTCTCTGGTTAGTTCACGGTAAGGCACCCTCGTCCCGAGTGTGGACTCTCTGGTACAATTACTACATCCTCGTCTCGTGTGTGGACTCTTTGATGTAAAACACCCTCGTCCTGAGTGTGAACTCTCTGGTGCAAGTCAAGTCAAGTCAAGTCTACACCATCGTCCCGAGTGTGGACTCTCTGGTGCAATAATCGACATCCTAGTCCCGAGTGTGGACTCACGGATGTAAACAGATCAAGAAGAACACCCTCGTCCCGTGTGTGGACTCTCTGGTGCCAAGGAAACAATGTCAAGGATTTAGCAGTTCACTACACGCACTCGTTCTATGACTCGACTCAAGCAAGGTACTGACGAGAAACTCCAAGTGTGAAATACAAGGCCAAAACATGAACATGGCTATAAACTATAAAAACAACTCCACAGAAAATAACACGAAAAAGCACATGTCTATAAATAATCCAAAAGCTGGAAACTGAAATAAAATGCATGAAAATAAAACTGTAGAGGGAGGCAAGGTATACTTGCCTGGATGTTGCACGCAGATCAAACAAATACATAGTCAACTGGTAAGCCGTACAGTCCAAGTCATCACAACTGTCTCCGAAAGCTGAAACAAACATTACCAACATTCTTAGAATAGTCAAATTAGTTAGGATTGTATGTCCTTAAGTCCAATTCTGGACACAGGGGCAAAACGGTAATTTCGAGCAAAAACGGTATCCGTCGTTGGACCCGCTTTGCACCGAAAATCGTGCCAGAGTCAAAGGTCTCTAAAATTTTCAAACTATATGTCTAGGGATCACTTTTTTGATATGAACCCAACAGTATGTCCAAAGTTAGATTT
>JANAVB010010199.1:18429513-18639049 GCA_029216955.1 Iris pallida
GACATCTTTGTATGAAGCTATGAGGATATGCCAGGTCTAGATCCTAAAATAGCTACCCATAAGCTCAATATTCTTCCTAATGCCAAGCCTGTAAAACAACATGAGCGACGTTTTCGACCAGATATGATGGATGCAATTGAAGCAGAAGTCAAAAAGCTGATTACATGTGGCTTTGTTCGTGAAGAACAACACCCAGATTGGGTTGCCAATATTATTCCTGTTATGAAGAAGAATGGAAAAGTTCGAGTCTACACAGATTTTTGAGATCTTAACACAACTTGTCCAAAAGACGAATTTCTACTTCCGATCACTGATGTCATGATAGACAATACATGTGGTTTTGAACGCATGTATTTCATGGACAGATTCTCAGGATACAATCAGATTAAGATGCATCCAGGAGATGAAAAGCATACCGCTTTCCGTACATCCCTTGGAGTTTATTGCTATACAATTATGTCTTTTGGCCTAAAAAATACTGGTGCTACGTATCAGCGGGCCATGAGCAATATCTTTTAAGAACATCTGCGAAAAACAGTTGAATGTTATGTGGATGATATTGCTGTCAAAAGTCGATAAAAGATGATCACATCCAAGACTTGAAGACAGTATTTGAATTGATGCATCAACATCAACTAAAGATGAACCCTACTAAGTCTTTCTTAGGGGTTTCCAGTGGCAAATTTTTGGGATTTGTCATCACTTCTCAAGGTATCCATGTTGATCCTGATAAAATTAAAGCAATTCTTGAAATGCATCCTCCACGCAATCTGAAAGAACTCCGTGGCTTTCAAGGTCGTATTGCTTATATCTGGAGATTTATATCAAATCTTTCTGGGAGATGTCAACCTTTCTCTCGTCTATTGAAGAAGGGTGTGTCATTTGTTTCGGATGAAGCATGCCAACAAGCATTCAATGACATCAAACAGTACCTCATAAATCCACCTGTTTTAGTACCACTAGTTGTGGGAAGGCCCTTTTTGCTCTATGTTCGAGCATTTGATCATTCTCTCGGTGCCCTTCTTGCACAGAAAAGTGATAAGGGTCATGAACAGGCAATTTATTATCTGAGCCGTATGATGATTGGAGCTGAACACAGGTATACTCCTGTAGAAAAAAATGTCTGGCCTTGGTTTTTGCCGTTCAAAAGACACGATATTATGTGACGGGACAGACTATTCATTTCATATCCAGAATAAATCCAATTCGGGTATTGATGAAGAAGCCAAGTATTCTTAACTCCCGGTTAGCTACCTGGGCAATGTTGCTTACTCCCTATGACATGGTCTATGTACCTCAAAAATCAGTAAAGGGTCAAGCATTAGCTGATTTCTTAGCAGCTCACCCTATACCTGAAACTTCTAAGTTATATGTGGACATTCCAGATGAAGTCGTAGATTGCAACATGACTTTGAAGGATGACATTTGGCAACTGTATTTTGATGGAACATCGCGAGTTGGACCTAAAGGCAATATTGTCTCCGGAGTGGGCATTATCATGGTCTCTCCGGATAAACTGGTTATATATCATACTTATTCTCTCAGGCAGAATATAATGCTTTGCTAATTGGTCTTCAAGTAGCAAAACAATTGGACATTGAGTTCTTGGAAGCATATGGAGATTCTCAACTGATCGTTAATCAAGTCAGAGGGACATATGAAGTCAGAAATCCTGACCTCATTCTTTATCATCAAGTGGTAATCGAATTAGTCCTTTCATTCAAAGGATTCTTCATTGAATTCGTACCACAATCTTAAAATTTGGAAGCTGACGCTCTAGCTAGTCTGGCTGCAGATTTAGCAGTTCCAATCAGAAGACAAAATACCATCACTTTATTAGATCGAGACTTATTATATGTCAAGAATAATTTGCATATCGAACAAAGTTATGTTACTGAATCAAATCAACAGCAAAAAGATTGGAGAAGTCCATTTATTGACTATGCTGTCTATGGGATTTTACCTGAAGATCCAAAAGAGACTGCATCAATCAAAAGACGATCATTTCGTTTTTACTATGATTCTTCTATGCATATGTTATATCGTCGTTCTTGTGACAGACTTTTGCTACGTTGTCTCTCTGAAAGCGAAGATAAGCAAACACTCTGCGAAGCTCATGACGGGATCTGTGGTGCACATCAACCAGGTCCGAAATTACAGGACCGTATTCGAAGAATAGGCTATTATTAGCCTTCCATGATAGCAGATGCTGTGGATTATGCTAGACGGTGTAAAGCATACCAGATTCATGCTAATTTTATTCACCAACCTTCTAAATTTTTACATCCTACGATAGCTTCTTGGCCTTTCGAAGCTTGGGGCATGGATATTATTGGTCCGATTAATCCTCCTTCTGTTAAAGGGCATCGGTTTAGCCTAGCATAACGGATTATTTCTCTAAATGGGCAGAAGCAGTTTCCCTTGTTGAAGTAAAAACGTCTAATGTGGTTAGCTTCATCAAATACCATATCATTTATCGTTTCGGGATTCCCCGATGGATAATCCATGATAATGGACCATAATTTGCCAGTCAGGCGTTTTATAGATTTTGTGACAAAAATTGAATCCAAAATCTAGCTTCTACAGCTTACAATCCAGCTGCCAATGGTTTGGCCGAAGCCTTCAATAAAACAATTATCAAATTTCTCAAAAAGTTTGTCTCTTCTAATAAACGTGATTGGAATGAGAAACTTGGAGAATATTTATGGGCTTACCGAACAACAGTCCGAACTCCCACTGGTTTTACACCATTCTCACTAGTTTACGGATGTGAGGCTGTTCTTCCACTGGAAATCCAGATCCCGTCTCTTAGAATAGCCATTGCGAATGAGCTAACCTCAGAGAATAATGATCGCTTACGACTCCAAGAACTTGAAGGTCTGGACGAGAAGCGTCTTCAAGCACAACAGCACATCGAGCTATATCAAGCCCGCATGTCTCGAGCTTTCAATCATAACGTTAAAGAGAGGGTATTCAAAGTCGGTGAGCTAGTTCCAGCCGTCCGAAGACCTATGGTTATTACTCATAAAAGCAAAGGGAAATTCCAAGCCAAATGGGAAGGTCCTTATGTAATTGAGACAGTGTTCTCCAATGGTGTCTATAGGTTGTCTAAACCTAATGGAGATTTTCTCATGATGCCAATTAATGGAAAATTCTTGAAGAAATACTATGTTTGAATTTCTTCTTCATTCCCCAGCTACCAAGGTTAAGCTGATTATTTGTTCTCCTAAAAAAGAATTTTGATTTTCTGTCTTACCAACTGATTTTAGAAAGAAAAAGATTTATTATTTATCATGTCCTCATGACCTCTGAATAGATATTAAGTCCATTTCTTTTCTAATCTATAATGTCCATATGGCCTCTGAATAGATATTAATCTATTTTTCTTTGAGTTATTACAATCTGTCACGTTCATATTACCTCTGATAGTATTGTATACTCTAAAAAGAAAACAAGATTTATTATCTATCATGTCCACATTACCTCTGGATAGATATAATTATTGAGTTTAGAAGACTTATCATGTTTATATAACCTCTGATAAGTGTTTTCTATCTCATACCTATTATTTAAATTCAAAATAAATGATAGGGTCACAAAACAAATATTTTATTCATTTCTTATAATATTATAGAAAGGAAAAGACAGAAGAATAAAAAATTCTTTATTGGTGATATGAAAAGAAGAATACAAAATTCTTTATTTCCTAAGGTGGAGCAGATACATCTTTAAGTAGTTTCTGCTGCTCTGCCAGACGCTTCTCATGAGAATTCAATACAGTCGCAGTAGCTATGGTGCGTCGAGCTTCTGGAGTACAGAGATGAGAGAGTTCGGCAAAAGTAACTATCATCTTATCCTTGGCTTCATCAAGGGTTTTGATGGTAGCTTCAGCACCAAAGACTTTCTCCTTCAAAATTGAGCTCTGCGTTAAATGTTTATCTCAAGCTGCGATTGTCTGCTCTCTCTCCACCTTCAAGCGAGCCAATTCTGCCTCAACTTCACGAATTCTATTATTCTGTTGATAAATTTTCATGTTTGAAGTTTCATAGGCTTCTCCGTGAGTCTCCAACTGAGGTTTAGTTTCAGCCAAAAAAGCTCTTTCTCTGGCGACTTTGCTGTTGTACTCCTGGAGAGATCCTTTAAAAATAGTCTCCCGAGTGATGTATTCAGCAGATAAAGCATCATACTCGGTTTGGATGAGACTTTCAAGGGTTTTACTTGACAGCCTTAGATATTCTTTAACAGGCTGTTCAAGTCCCTCTACTTCCTTCTCTAGCGCTGCTGCTCTTTCGGCATCATTGAACATAGCGACGTTCCCAATGGTGGGAGCAATCGCAGCCTTTAAGCTTTCATAATTTAATCCCTTCTTCAGGACCATTTTGATCAGAGCCGCCAGGGTTTTGTAGAAAGCTTCTGTATGAATCTCAACTAAAAGATTCATTTCTACGTTAGAGCTTGGTGTGGCAGCGAGCTCTACTAAATTCCTCTTCTGAAGACTAGGAGCAGATGTTGTTGCCTTGGTAACAGGCTGAGATGAAGTCATGGTTGTCGTTGCTACCAAGGCTAACTGATTCCTAGGAACTCCAGAGACAATGTCTTCAACATTTGTATGGGTTATTTCTCTAGCCGTTTCTGGAGCTGAAACTACTTGAGTTTCGGTGGCGGTGATTGTTGCGGGAGGAATGGCGATTGTTGTAACTGATTCAGGCTCAAATACTGTCTTCTCAAGAACTTGTGCCGGATCAGCAGCAATAACTGAAGATGCTATTACTACGTCTCCAATTTCGGTTGATGAGTTGACAATATCTTCATCACCTTCGTTGGTTGAAGGCCCTTCAAGTTCTGGGAGTACTTCAGTTGCAGTTGGTTCTTCTGCAACTGGTTCTTCTTCTGCAGCTGTTTCTTTATCTACAGCTGGTTCTTCTTCTGCAGCTACTCCTTCATCTGCAGTTGGTTCTTTTTCTCTGTCTTCAGCAAGAGAAGGCAATCCTTGCTGGGCCTCTACTTCAGGCTCTTGTTGTACCTCTATGGATGGAGGATATTCTTCTTGAGCAGAATCTTCTTTTGAAGAACTCTCTTCTTCAGACTCTATCTCTCCTTCTTCATGGATAGTCTCTTGAGGAGGAGGAGGAGCAACAGGCTTTACTACAAAGATGGCACCTACAAAGATTAAGCAAAATAGTCAATATACAAAATTATAATATATATTATTATATAAAATTTTGTGTAATTCATTTTTTACCCGGAGTAGGTGCAGGACGTGACAAGAATGAGTCATAGTCTGTATCCCAGTCATCATCTCCTAAATCTAGAGCCGGCTCATCAGAAGGGATGGGTTCCAGATCTTTAACAATAGCTGTAGAAGTGCCTTCATCAATAGCAGCCTTCGATGGAGAAGTCAGATGTGGAGAAGGGCTGAGACGTCCAGGGGATAGGAGTCCTATAACTTCTATTGCTACTGCTGGTTGAGATGCTGAAGACCCTTCTCCAGGATGAACTAAAGAAGATGCAATGACTTGAGGCTCTTCAGCAAGATTCTCTCTCTCTCCAGAGTAGCAGCCCTTTGTCTAGAAGGCCTTTTGACAGTGACCTTTTTCTTCTTCTCTCGAGGAGCAACCGCTGTGTCGGATTTACGCTTCTTCGAGGTAGAAATTTGATGGTTCCTGCAGCTGCCTCTCCAACTCCCGTAGGGATCACTTCATGATATCATCTGGAACAGCAGTATCATCAGGTACGTCTGAAGGTACCCTAACTGGTTCTTCGACATTTCCTTCCGTGTTCCATCGAAGGCTTCCCTTAATATTGTAGTTATTTGCAAAGGAACGGATGGAGGCATAGAAGCGAGCATACGAATGAAGTATTCGTAGCTTAGTTGTACTGGTGGCAGTTGACACACGAAATTTAGCACCGATACATCCAACACTGAAATACCTCCACGCCCTTGCACCATCAACTAACTTCCCATAATGGTTGAAGGAGGTAGATGGATTACCAACGTGAAGTTGGTCATACCCGAATTAGCGAGTGAACTGACTGGACAAGTACGGTTCGAAGGCGCAATCATCATCAGTTCTATACATCAGATGTGATGGTCTGATGCATATAAGCCAATTAAAGACAGGTGCAGGGAGCCCCGTCCTCTCTTTACCTATATCTTCAAACTACACACCGAAGCAGTCGGCCGGAACCGGTGGTCTTGTGCAGAAGAAGTTCCACCCATGAGAGTAGTTTAATGCTGCTCGGTTATCTGCTACTGAAGTTGCAACCCACGAGGCTTTATAGAACTTCTGGAGGAATACCTCCGCTTGATCTTTAGGGCCTGGTGGCAATAAGCTGCAGTTGTGATGCAGCAACCAGCCCATTAGATAGGTGTAGGGCATCTTCACCATGGGGAAGTCTTTACGGTAAGGAGCATTATTAATTAACTCCTCACCAAATGCTCGTAGACCAGCATTTATCCTGCATACCATTGCTGATAATAGGCTGAGTCTGTCTTTGAACACCAAACGTACTGCTGGCCATAGCACGTTCCGGTGAATTCTGTCAACCGTACCAGTCCTTGGTATGACCCATCTCCGAAGCCACAGGAAAAGAAAGTCCGCCAGCAAGGCTTCCTTTGAGATCTTCCGACTGCCATGCTTCAGATAGCACAAAGTTTAAGTGCCCGCAGGGATGTCTCCAGTCTTGGTGGTCAGATATTGGTCCGAAGACTTATGTGTAATCATCCAATCGTGGATCAAATCCGAAGGAATTATTGAACAAGGGTTGATGGTTGGAGCCTTGTTATCTTGGAATCTCCCCTTGTCGTTCTTGGATATCCTATTCTTGTGGTAGAATAAATAGGTTGTCCATTTATTGATATATGCCAAATACGACCCACTTTCATATATAGTGGTGCAAATCAGATAATGGCACATCAATTTTTGATACACTTGGACTAGATCAGGACTTTTCTCGCTGATCTCTGCTAGTTCCTGGTTGGAAGGAACATATTCTTCATATGGAGCTCCCCCCAGTGGCAGCTTAGAGATGAATTGCATATCATGCAGTGCAAAACCTATTTATCCTATTGGGGTTGCAAAAGTTCCTGTTGAGCTGATGTACAACTCCATCAAAGCTAAGAACAGGTTGTTGTTCATTGGTATGCCTTGACTGGTAGAGGCTACTGCTTTAAACAGCCCAATAGCTCGTAGCTCCACTTCGAAGTTCTGCATAACCCAAGCACTGAGTTGAATCCAGTTCTTATTATAAGGGGTCATCCACCCTGGAAGCCTAGGGTTAACCGGAGGATATAATACTGAGGTGTTCATAAGCTTATTTATGAACATCGGTATCTGCACTGGCTGGATCAGAGCTGAATCTTCGCTTGGTGTGAATCTAGGTAGTAAACCGAAGAAAGGTACAACACCACCACTGGGAGTGCTAGTATGATAGCCCATTTGGTTGGACCCATCTCTCTTGAATATGATTTTTCCTGGTCTACCATGAATGTTGGGAGTCAGGTTCCAGATCATATGTCTTGTGTGGGTGGCATGAACGAACGAAGACAGGGGATAATCCCTCGATATTGACGGGAGGTACATCGCTCGCTCCCCAAATCTAAACACCCAGGACTCATTCTTGGGATGTGTTTGAGATTTGAAGTCAATGGCATCTCCAAACATGAAGGCAGGCTTCAAAAATTGTTGACCATCCAGTGATGTCAGCAGCTCTCCATTTATCAAAGTCAGCAGCATCTTGTCTCCCTGAGCAGCTATTAGTTGTTGTCTTCCCTCAGGATACTGTTTGTCTGATTATGGGAACTCAACATGAGACAGATTCTCCAAATAATTGGAACCCAAGATCCCAGTTGGGGAACCAAAGATCTCAGAGAGAGGATGAATCTGCAAGTCCACTGCAAAAAAGAAGATCAACAAAAATCAAGTTAGTAGAATTCAGAATTGATCTTTTCTACGCAAAATGCTTCAACGCAAGTAAATGTTTATGCGTAATAATTTTGAAAAAATTTCATTCTTTATTTCAAAAAGATTGAAAAAATCCTAAGTTGGTTCATTTCTACGCAAAAACTATTTTACGCAAGTGATAAATTGTGCGTAAAGGTGTCTGACTGAAAGTTTTACGCGTCCTTTTCTCTGCTCAAAAAAGTAAAAGTTGTACGCATGAAAACATATGTTCTTTTACGCTAACACGTACGTGGGTGACTTGCGTATTCTTTTAACTTTACGCTGGCACACATAAACGTGAGCGTATTTAGTACTTAAACATTTTACGCTGGCACATATAACCGTGAGCGTATTTTATATTTTACACGGGCACGTATAGACGTGAGTGTATTTTGTTGTTAACATTTTACGCTGGCATGTATAGACGTGCGCGTATTTTGTATTTTACGCTGGCACGTATAGACGTGGGCGTATTCTGTTGTTCATATTTTTACGCTAACACGTATAAACGTGGGCGTATTCTATTCTTTACGCTGGCACGTATAAACTTGGGCGTATTTAGTAATTTTTATTCTACGCTGGCACGTATAAACTTGGGCGTGAAGTTTAGGGTTCAGTTCTTCTTCTTCTCTGACGAACCCACGGCCAAATTAGATAGGGTTCTACATATCATGGCCGGAGCCACAACGGGGTTGGTCCTTCGGGTTGCCACCGATGATGCGATGACAGTCTCCGTACGCTCACTCCTCGATGAAGCAGCGGCGGGCTTCTTGTCCTTGGCGCTGGCGGCGGTCTTGCTCTTGGGGGCCATCGATTTGAACTAAGGTTCCGAAGAAGAAAAGAGTATTCGAAGATTGAGAATCGCAAGAATGAGTAAAGTTCTCTCTCTACCTGTTGAACTCTATTTATAGAGAATTTTGAAATCGGTTCAAATTCTCGAAATTTACGTTGACTGTTGGATATCCCGAATATTACGCTTCTAAGATGACTGTTGGGTATCCCGAACTTTACACGGAATGTTGGATATCCCAGATTTTACGCTTATGTTCAAAGTATTTCAAATCTTAGAAAAATTTGAAAACTTTGAAGGGTGTCTTGTAGAAGCATAAATAAATTTCATAGACCAAGTCAAAGAAGTTGAGAGCTTTACGCAAGTTGTCACGCCCCAGAACCAGAATATTGGAGAGCGGGGGCAGACATAGCCAGCTACGTATATTGAAATAGAATACATCTCAACTATACGGTCACGGCTGTCTAGATATGAGGGTTTACTACAAGCCAGCAGTCTCTTAAGGTCAAGCATATTGTCTCAATCTCAAGCAATTAACAGAGTTACAAGATATTAGAGCATCAAATATATATATATATAAGGCGTCCCAAATATTACATATTGGATGATCATGAAGCTAGTCGTACAAAATGATAGGACTAGCAAGAGTTCAGTCATACATGATCAACCCTAGGATTTGTTAATCATGTTTACAGCCCGTAGGCAGACAGTAAGTAAATGTGCATCGAGCTAACAGGTGCTCGTCGGCAAACGCCTCAAAAGAATAAATTTACATATAAGTGGGTGAAACAAAAAGGGAAAACCCACTCGTAGCCCGGGTTCCGTCTAGTGTTCACCATTGGGCTGGAAGCTTGGTAGATCCTCGGAAGCTGCTCCAAAATCTGGCCACACAAAACCAACTGGGTCAAACCCCAGAAAGAGCAAGTGCCACAAGGAGGCCACAAATAAGAACAAAAGCCAGCATATCAGAACATAAGGAATAAAAGGAAAGTACACGCAATAAAAGTACACAGAGCGATAAATGACTAGGGACGTAGAACCATTCCGGGAGCCAGGTTACAATCCTTAAACCAGACAAGGACCGGGGTTGTAACCCTTCGCCTGAATAGCTCATAGTCTCTACTCATCTATCGTTAAGAATAGGAAAACAAACATGCTCAGGAGATAGCAGGTACTGGAGCTGGACAAGACTTAGACAAGGCTGGACATCATGCATTCACAAGCGGCCAAGCAATTACTACGGCTTACTACTTTAACTAACTAGGGTTATCACAAGTCTTAATTACTAACAAGATGCAAGTGAGAAACTCCCAGTCCCAAGCCCTGCAGACTATCCAGTTATCCTTCCGCGGGTTGAGAGTTATAGGTGGGTACATTGCCCGGGAGACAAATGTACCCTTAGGTGACTTAGAGGGTGCAACACATGACAGTGTGCTGGAAATGTGCTCTACTCGTCGGCAAGCTACAAGTTCATTAAAGCGCCCAGATAACGAGATTGCCTGTGACTGGGAATTCTTCATGTTCTAGTTTGATCTAATCATTAGCCTAATCCAATTTAGCGCGAGTCCCTGGCCGTGGTACCCAGGAAGTCACGTCCTAGACATGATGTAAGACAAGACAAGTGGATTGTACAAGCAAGCAAGCAGGAGCACCCACGGTGTCAAGTTGATTATACGAGTCAAGTTACAAGTTACAAGTCAAGTCAAGTCAGGAGTGCGCCGCCGCGGGCCACTATCAAGTTATCAAGATAAATCATGTCAGGTGGGTCATGTCAGGAGTGCACCACTATGGGTCACTGTCATGTTATGCTAGTTCCTTGCCATGCCATGCCATGTACAATAGTCATTCCAAACATATTAAATAAAATCAAGTTCATGACAAAAGGCGTAAGGATATAAAATGGACGTAAAATATCTAATAAAATACCAATATACAGGGCTATAGAAGAGCCAAGATTAAGGAAAAATAAACCAAATCTCCATGATTGGACAGATTGCGCAAGGGTCCCTGGGGTCGGGTTGCGCAGGAGTCAAGTGCGCCAGGGGCCAACTGCGCAGGAGTCGGCTTGCGCCGAACTGGTTGGCGCAGGGGTCAGATTGCGCATGAGTGAATGGCGCAGGGTCAGATTGCGCATGAGTGGAGTGCGCAGGGATAGATGGCACATGGGCAGACTGCGCATGAGCGGACTGCGCATGAGCAGACTGCGCATGAATCCATGCGCACTCGGGTTGAGCGCAGTTCGCCAAGGGGCAAGCTGCGCGGTCGGCGCTGCGCTAAAGAGCGCTGGCCGAGGGGGTATGCGCAATCCAGCCCTGCGCTAAAGAGCGCAGGCTGCTGTCTTCTTCTCCAGGCCGAGAAGAAGACTCCAAGAACTCTAAGGTTCAAAACTTCATATCTTGGTAAAATCAAAACCAAATCTAGATTTTCAAAGGTCTAACTTGAGTAAAATTGAATTCTCTTCCACATGGAAGCATCAAAACATGCAAAAATCGAAGTTTAATAGATCAAAACCAAGGATTTTCGAAAATGGTTAAAACCTAGATCTAGAAAAATGAAAGCTCCAAATCACAAAATGTCAAGTTCTAAAGTTGTTCTCCATGGCCTAATCTAGTTAATGGACAAATAAAAAGTGGTGCTTATTTGATGGCAAGGTGCACTTGCCTATGGGTTGGGGAGTTGTGTGGAAGAAGGAAGAAGAAGAAGTTAAAAAAAATTAATGGAGTTATGGAGGAGAGAGAAGAAGTTGGTGGGTTTTAATGAGGGTAGTTATGATGGAATGGAGGTGGAGAATAGGCTAAGGTGTTCCACTCATGATGAACCAAACCAAACCAAACCAACTCCACAAAATAAAACCAAGCCATGGTCTAAAACCCATTTACGAGAACCGGAATCCACAAGTCGAGAAAATAAAATACGTGCCGAAATCAAATCACGAGTACAAATACGAAATACAGGAAATGGGGGTGACAACTCTACCCACCTTCAAAGAATTCCGTTCTCGGAATTTAATCAAGGAGCTAGAGATTGCCACGACAAGCTATACTAAGCACTGGCAAGCTACACTAAGTAGTTCAATCATACAATCATGCAATGCAAGCAAGGAAAGGGAAAGCGTAAGGCATAAGAAAGACATTATACCTCACGAGTTAAACAGGTAGGGGTATCGCGATCAGATGTCGTCCTCACGCTCCCATGTTGACTCACCTAGAGAGTGATGACCCAAGCAACACGGACTAAGTTAATTGTCTTGTTCTTGAGCGTCTTTTCCCTCCGGTCCAAAATAGACACGGGGCTCTCCTCATACGAAAGGTTGGTACCAACAACCAATTCCGAATGATCTAGGATATGGCTCGGGTCCGAGATGTACCGTCTTAATTGGGATACATGGAATACATCATGTACCTCACTTAGCGACGGTGGAAGAGCGAGACGATAGGACACATCGCCTACTCGCTCCATAATATCGAACGGCCCTATATACCTAGGACTAAGCTTTCCCCGCACGCCAAAACGAATGACACCACGGGTAGGCGAGATCCTAAGGAATACATGGTCACCGACGGCAAATTCTAAGGGACGCCGATGAGCATCGGCCCAATGGCGCTGGCGATCCTGAGCAACTCGGAGGTGATCTCTAACTTTCCTGACTACTTCAACCGTCTGAGAAATCAGTTCTGGACCGAGCATCTGCCTCTCTCCGACATCGTCCCATGCTAACGGGGATCTGCACTTCCTGCCATACAGAGCCTCGAAGGATGCCATCTGGATACTGGCCTGGAAACTATTATTGTACGAGAATTCCACCAGGTGCAGGTGATCCTCCCACGAACCACCGAAGTCAAGGGTACACGACCGCAACATATCTTCGAGAGTTTGTATAGTACACTCTGACTGCCCATCTGTCTGCGGATGATACGCTGAGCTGAACTTGAGACGAGTCCCCAAACTTTGATGAAGACTGTGCCAGAAGTGCGATGTGAATCTCGTATCCCTGTCTGATACTATGCTGACTGGCACTCCGTGAAGTCTGACGATCTGCCTGAGATAAATCTCTGCTAGCTGTGCCATCGACTGTCCAACTCTAAATGGAAGAAAGTGTGCCACCTTGGTAAGCCTGTCCACAATGACCCAAATAGCATCTCTGCCTGCCGGAGATCTGGGTAACCCAGTCACGAAATCCATGGTTATGTGTTCCCATTTCCATTCTGGGATCGGTAAAGGTTGAAGAAGTCCAGCTGGCCTCTGATGTTCAGCCTTGACTTGTTGGCAAACCAAACATCGAGAGACATACCGGGCTATCTCCCTCTTCATACCATTCCACCAAAAGTGTTGACGAATATCTTAGTACATCTTCGTGCTGCCTGGGTGGATGGAATACTGCGAACTGTGAGCCTCTGCTATAACTTTCTGTCTGATATCTCCACTGGGTACACAAAGACGCGTGCCGTGTTGAAGCGTACCATCCTCATGAATACATAACTCTGGCCTTCTCCCTACCTCGCACTCTGCTCTGAGCCGCTGAATCTTGGAATCTGTTAACTGTGCTGTCCGGATCCTCTCAACTATGGTGGACTGAATCTGTAGGCTGGCCATCAAGGCCACATTGGAAGGGAGGACAACTTCCATACCCATCTTCTGAAGATCTGCCAATAGCTCTAGTTGCGCCGTCAGGAAATAAACTCCAGCTCTCCGGCTCAACGCATCTGCTACAACGTTGGCCTTCCCTGAATGATACTCCAAATCCACATCGTAGTCCACCAGTAGCTCGAGCCATCTTCTCTGCCGCATATTAAGATCCTTCTGGGTGAAAACATACTTCAGGCTCTTATGATCAGTAAATATCTCCACTCTATCTCCGTACAAGTGGTGCATCCACAACTTAAGTGCAAATACTACTGCTGCTAGCTCTAAGTCGTGGGTCGGGTAATTCTTCTCATGATCACGGAGTTGACGCGACACATAAGCAATTACCTTCCCATGCTGTATCAAAACACATCCCAATCCTCTGCCTGAAGCGTCGCAATAAACTGTGAATCCTCCGGTCCCATCTGGAAGGGTGAGAATGGGAGCCGTTATCAAACCTCGCTTCAACTTCTCAAATGATTCCGGGCATTCTGCTGTCCAAACGAACGGCACATCCTTGCGGGTCAACTGGGTCATCGGCGCTGAAATCCTTGCAAAATCAGAGACGAACCGCCGGTAGTAGCCGGCCAATCCAAGAAAGCTGCGAACTTCTGCCACTGAGCTTGGTACTGGCCAAGACTCGATGGCCACAATCTTCTGGGGATCCACTTCCACTCCTCCTCGGGTAATGATGTGACCCAAGTACGAAATGCGATCGAGCCATAACTCTTATTTACTGAACTTGGCGTACAACTGGTGCTCCCTAAGCGTCTGAAGGACGATCCTGAGATGCCCCTCATGCTCTGCTTCACTCTTGCTGTCGACCAGGATGTCATCAAGGAACACTATCACAAACTGATCCAAGTAAGGCATGAAAATACGGTTCACGAGGTCCATGAACACTGCCGGCGCATTGGTCGCTCCTGTCACGTCCCGCTCCCGTAGGAGCGATCGTCCTCGCTAAGGCGTGATGCCGTACGAGCCTAGATTGCGCTCGTGCAAGGCGGGTTCCATAACGGCCGATTACAGCGGCTGCGACGGGGTCGTCGCACTAAAGTCCCGTGCAGAGACATTAATTTATAGCAGCGGAATTAGAACCAAAACACATGAACACAAGTCATTCAAAAGAATCTCTTTATCGATATTGAATACAAGATTACATTTGTGGGCGCAAGGCCAAATTACAATGTCTGTCGTGCTCACTTTTCTCTCATTTACAAGTCACTCTGCTCTCTCTCATCTCTCGATACAATACTTGAATCCAGCGGAAGCTTCGGGAGGCGATGTCCATACATTATGTCCTATATAAGTCTTCAGATCACACGACCGCACGCTTCGACTCGCCAAGGAACTCCGTGCCTCGACGCATCCAAGCGAGCTCCGCGCCACGAGCTTCTACCTGTGCCTGCACATGTAACACTGTGTGGGTGTCAGTACCACTGTACTGGTGGAGTGAGCTCCTTGCCCACCCATACAAAACCTACACGTTTCTTTTACTTTGTGTAACATAAACCCTTTTTCAATTGTCTTTCTATTCTTGCCTTAGGATCAATTTTAGGACCGGCGCCTTAGCGCAACTTGTGTATCAGAACCATCTCGTGCTTGCAATGTCAACGTTAACTCATGCTTTGTCTCTAGACCACTTCTCGTGCCAACAACGTTAACCTATCAAGTCGTGTTTGCCTTACGGCCATAATCAGAGACGCAGCTACACGAAAGACTCAATTTCCTTGCCTCTAGACCTTTCTCGTGCTTGCATTGTTGACGCACCGACTTATACTTGTCTTTTGTGCCAAACTCTGGGACGTAATGACTTGTCGTGCCATACTCGATTCGTGCTTCAATATTACCGAGGCAGTGCCTCCTCGCTTAGTCTCGCATACACTTGTGTTGTGACAACGCGACCGTGCCTCATAACTCAACTTAATTTCCACACAACATGCCCTACGGCCCTTTTTGACTTAACTCGCAACTTAACAGTCGATGCCACATCTCGTGCCGAAGCACGTCGCCTTCGTTGTAGCCAAATCTTAGGCTCAGACATTGTGTCTTTTTAACTCATACATATTCAACTCAATCCAAAGGCACCTACGCGGATTGCCGCCCGTGCCGACACATCTATATGAATGGTCACTGGCCTATCCAGCCATATTGGACGTAGCCTGGTAATACGGGACCCTTGCAACGCAAGTAGCGAGCCCCGATGCAAGTCCTCGTTTTACCGATCGCCTAACCAGCGTTGCCTATTACCCAGCTCGGCTACAACCAGTTTCTTCCTAGGCCGAGTCGGTCCCGTGGCCCCGGGGTGCCGCTCGAAGAAACCAACTCTTGTCGACAAGTCGTTCATGACCACGCGCCTACGCTAACTTCTAGACTTAACGTAATGCAAGGTCTTATTATGATCACAGTTCCTTTGTTTTACTCTTTCCACTTTTCGTACTTCCTTTGCAGAGCCCCTAACCAGGGTTGCCTCGGCGACTGAACCACAGTCCCGACATATTTCCTCTCGACGACTAACCATCGCTTAGGCATAACATTCTTTGAACTCAAGGAACGGCTACTGCATAGCCTTCCAATTCAACTTGAACATAACGTGTTTCCTTAAGTATCGACCGACCGTGGCTAACTTTCTACTGAACCAACCGTGGCTCGTGCCTCTAAACTGACTCGTGCTCTACACAACGCTGTCGCCCAAGTCATACTTCATATGATGGGTCATGGGGTCGTGGGACTATTTATCTTGACAACCGCAGAATGAGCGGGACAGTACGTAGAATAACTTAGGTCGACCGGCATAACTTTGCCAAACTCACTCAAGCCTACAACTTAACCCAAGGGACGAGCAAAGGCTATGCCAAGCCTTGCGGGACAGGACCGTGCGTGCTTAAGCAAGCATTTGTGCGGGCGACGCCTATGACTTAGGCTAACTCTCAGCTTTCGTACCGAAGACCAACTTTCCTTCTCCTAAGCCACGGGACGAAGGACCGAGTGTCATTTTCAAAGCACGCCGTGCACCAACTCTAAGCCGACCGTGGAACGTTTTCCATGTTCTAACTCATTTTGACCCGTCGGGATTATTTCCTTAGCTATGTGGATGCGTAGCTTTTATTATCAAGCCTAACTTGTGCAAGTTGAAAACACGATTTATTATGTGAAGGCAAAGATGAGGAGAGTTCACCGAAACTACCCCACCTGAGCGATGTCTCCGAGCAAGCCGTTGCAAGGCAAAGGCCGACCGCCGTTGGCGTTTCGATTCCTCCGATTGACTTTGCGAGATGGGGCACTACATCATACACCACTCAGAACAAGTCTCGTCCTCGAGACTTTCCTGAAGGCAAGCTATCCTACCATTTCTATGGCCAAGACTTAATCGTACACATTTCGCCTACGCGTTCCTTCGATTCCGAGCCACGCTCGCACTAGTAGCAATCTTTCCTTTAACACGATTTCAATATCTCGACACACTCCTATCTTTCAAGCCTTGCTTGAACTCGTCGCATCACTTGGCTGGATCGTGCATGCATTCCAAGCGTCCCCAAAATATATGCATTCAGCCAAGCCGCATGATATAAAATTTGTCATTCTCACTCGAGTCGCATCGTGCACATACCCAGGCGTCCCTGAAATATATGCATGTCAGCCGAGTCTCGTGAGCAGGGTTTCCTACAGTCGTGATTCACGCTATCCAACTATGCCAATCCTCAAGATCAATCATTCTGATTGCTAACACTTGAAACAGGGCGTCTCGCCTAACCGTTAGGCTATTTCTTTTCGAGGCTAAGTCAATGTCAGGATTGGAATCATAGTTCCCCAACAATAATGCCAACACTGACCCCAATCCTAGGGTCAAACCAAAGTCGATCATACGGGGTTTTCTACCCAAGCTCGTGTCACTCAAATTTCTAAACATCGAGCACTATCACCTAATTTGCAATACGGCACGCGTTGCGTATATTCAAATCCCTTCAATTCACCAATTCTAACCAATTCATGTATTCGATCACGAGGTCATCTCGCTCGACAATACGTTGCGCCCCAATCTCACGCGAGTCCGATTATCCACGGCGGTTCATGAATCACCACGCAACGCTCCTCGCAGAATAATCATTCTCATCGGGACGTAACTCTTGTTTGAGTTTAGACTCATTCATTCTCGATACACGGATTGGACTACTCAATCCTCAAGTTCAATCGACAAGCACACCAATTCAATCTCGAGTCTATCCTCGTGTCAAACCACAAGTCGAAGCACAATTTGTCGCACCGTACAAGTTCGACCACTCCTGCTGTATGAATCACCATACCAGCGCTCATGCGGAGTGATCGCCCTAATCGACGTGACGCATGTGCGAGGCTGGAGTAGCGCTCACATAAGACAAGAACGTCAACGTTGTGGTTATCGGCAAAGCATATCCAAACATTCCAGTTTTCATCCAAGCCAAGTTCGATCGTCATTCGTTCACCTTAGAAAATCCTCGAGCCAAGTTTATCCTTTCTTCGACACATTTTTAATATCCCGAATATAGCATCCATCGGAACCAAGACATCTGCATGATCGTTATTCGCCGAGTCAGAGTACCCCCGAGTTATCGCATATCGATCTTTGATACGCCTCAATACCATCGACGATATGCGTAACCTGACGATCTTCCTTTGCAACCAATTTCGAGTCGTGCGTTGATGCTGTTGTCCGAATTGGATATTCCACAATTTTCTCAATACTCAAGATCAAGTTCAATCGCTTTTCCTCAAGCTCGTTTCAAGATCGTTATTCAAAACTCATGTCACATTTCATTTGTATCAATTCGATATCGCACGCACGATCCTCTAAGTTTCCTCGATCAAGACCATTCATTTTCATTCATCGTTCCGAATCGTTTTCTAACTCGCGTTGCACAATCACAAGTTGTCCGAACGAGATGCTCGTTCGGGACATTCGAAGTCACGACCAACTAAGCATGACGCGTTCTAAGGCTTTGCGCGATCGCATTGCCTCGCCGACATACTCGTAATCCTCAATATTCACTCAAACAATTTCCAAGACGAACCATACACCACTCGGATTCGAGCCACTCGACTAGTCATCGACACTTATTCTTATTCTTCTCCAAACCTATCACATACACCACTCGGGTTCAAGCCATCCTATTTAGTCCTCAATCACGTTCGCGTCATGCGCTAAGACATCCTTTAGATTCGTTCGACGAATCTCTAGCTTAGTCGCTCGCGTCGTATTGACGCACTAAGTCGTTCGTACTATTTCCTCGAAATCCAGTCAATCTTTCGTGTACGCCTAAGCGTTAGTCCGATAGCGTTCCTATCGATAGACACTCTAAGTGCATCTCCGTTCCCGACCGAACGATACTTAATATCGCTCGCGACTCGTTTGCACCAAAAGGTTGAGGTGCGCGATAATCGGCACAACATAGCCAAAGGCTACGTGCATAACCATCCCGTTCGAACTATACTTCGGTCTCGTGTGCTCGTTTTCTCATGTAGGACTCGTTAGGCACGCACGCGACTTGCTAATCTTAGCACGTATTTTCTATCAACTCAAGGTCGGCACCGTTCGGCCCAAAGGCCCCACCTATCGATGCGTTCGATTGAACGCTTGTACAAGCTTTCGAAAATATTAGACTTATTGTATGGACATGCCGAGGGACGTTTGAGAGAGAGCGCACCAACGATATCACGTTGCGAAAGCACAATTCAGAGTTTGCGAAACAACGGAGTTAAAGAATTCAATCGACGGTCCAAGGACGTAAAGCCGTGCTCTGATACCATTATGTCACGCCCCGCTCCCGTAGGAGCGATCGTCCTCGCTAAGGCGTGATGCCGCACGAGCCTAGATTGCGCTCGTGCAAGGCGGGTTCCATAACGGCCGATTACAGCGGCTGCGACGGGGTCGTCGCACTAAAGTCCCGTGCAGAGACATTAATTTATAGCAGCGGAATTAGAACCAAAACACATGAACACAAGTCATTCAAAAGAATCTCTTTATCGATATTGAATACAAGATTACATTTGTGGGCGCAAGGCCAAATTACAATGTCTCTCGTGCTCACTTTTCTCTCATTTACAAGTCACTCTGCTCTCTCTCATCTCTCGATACAATACTTGAATCCAGCGAAAGCTTCGGGAGGCGATGTCCATACATTATGTCCTATATAAGTCTTCAGATCACACGACCGCACGCTTCGACTCGCCAAGGAACTCCGTGCCTCGATGCATCCAAGCGAGCTCCGCGCCACGAGCTTCTACCTGTGCCTGCACATGTAACACTGTGTGGGTGTCAGTACCACTGTACTGTTAGAGTGAGCTCCTCACCCAACCATATAAAACCTACACGTTTCTTTTACTTTGTGTAACATAAACCCTTTTTCAATTGTCTTTCTATTCTTGCCTTAGGATCAGTTTTAAGACCGGCGCCTTAGCGCAACTTGTGTATCAGAACCATCTCGTGCTTGCAATGTCAACGTTAACTCATGCTTTGTCTCTAGACCACTTCTCGTGCCAACAACGTTAACCTATCAAGTCGTGTTTGCCTTACGACCATAATCAGAGATGCAGCTACACGAAAGACTCAATTTCCTTGCCTCTAGACCTTTCTCGTGCTTGCATTGTTGACGCACCGACTTATACTTGTCTTTTGTGCCAAACTCTGGGACGTAATGACTTGTCGTGCCATACTCGATTCGTGCTTCAATATTACCGAGGCAGTGCCTCCTCGCTTAGTCTCGCATACACTTGTGTTGTGACAACGCGACCGTGCCTCATAACTCAACTTAATTTCCACACAACATGCCCTACGGCCCTTTTTGACTTAACTCGCAACTTAACAGTCGATGCCACATCTCGTGCCGAAGCACGTCGCCTTCGTTGTAGCCAAATCTTAGGCTCAGACATTGTGTCTTTTTAACTCATACATATTCAACTCAATCCAAAGGCACCTACGCGGATTGCCGCCCGTGCCGACACATCTATATGAATGGTCACTGGCCTATCCAGCCATATTGGACGTAGCCTGGTAATACGGGACCCTTGCAACGCAAGTAGCGAGCCCCGATGCAAGTCCCCGTTTTACCGATCGCCTAACCAGCGTTGTCTATTACCCAGCTCGGCTACAACCAGTTTCTTCCTAGGCCGAGTCGGTCCCGTGGCCCCGGGGTGCCGCTCGAAGAAACCAACTCTTGTCGACAAGTCGTCCATGACCACGCGCCTACGCTAACTTCTAGACTTAACGTAATACAAGGTCTTATTATGATCACAGTTCCTTTGTTTTACTCTTTCCACTTTTCGTACTTCCTTTGCAGAGCCCCTAACCAGGGTTGCCTCGGCGACTGAACCACAGTCCCGACATATTTCCTCTCGGCGACTAACCATCGCTTAGGCATAACATTCTTTGAACTCAAGGAACGGCTACTGCATAGCCTTCCAACTCAACTTGAACATAACGTGTTTCCTTAAGTATCGACCGACCGTGGCTAACTTTCCACTGAACCAACCGTGGCTCGTGCCTCTAAACCGACTCGTGCTCTACACAACGCTGTCGCCCAAGTCATACTTCATATGATGGGCCTTGGGGTCGTGGGATTATTTATCTTGACAACCGCAGAATGAGCGGGACAGTACGTAGAATAACTTAGGTCGACCGGCATAACTTTGCCAAACTCACTCAAGCCTACAACTTAACCCAAGGGACGAGCAAAGGCTATGCCAAGCCTTGCGGGACAGGACCGTGCGTGCTTAAGCAAGCATTTGTGCGGGCGACGCCTATGACTTAGGCTAACTCTCAGCTTTCGCACCGAAGACCAACTTTCCTTCTCCCAAGCCACGGGACGAAGGACCGAGTGTCATTTTCAAAGCACGCCGTGCACCAACTCTAAGCCGATCGTGGGACGTTTTCCATGTTCTAACTCATTTTGACCCGTCGGGATTATTCCCTTAGCTATGTGGATGCGTAGCTTTTATTATCAAGCCTAACTTGTGCAAGTTGAAAATACGATTTATTATGTGAAGGCAAAGATGAGAAGAGTTCACCGAAACTACCCCACCTAAGCGATGTCTCCGAGCAAGCCGTTGCAAGGCTAAGGCCGAACGCCGTCGACGTTTCGATTCCTCCGATTGACTTTGCGAGACGGGGCACTACAGCTCCAAAGGGCATAACTAGAAACTCCCAATGCTCGTACCTAGATCTGAACGCCGTCTTATGGATGTCCTGCTCTCTGACTCTGATCTGGTGGTATCCTGACCGCAAGTCTATCTTCGAAAAAACTGAAGCCCCCTTGAGTTGATCAAACAAGTTATCTATCCTCGGAAGAGGGTATCTGTTCTTGATTGTCACCGAATTCAAGGTACGATAATCAACACATAGCCTGGACGTACCATCCTTCTTTTTCACAAGAAGCATCGGGGCTCCCCAAGGCGATCTACTTGCACGAATGAATCCCTTGGTCCTGAGTTCTTCAATCATCTTGTACAAAATCTCCAACTCCGAAGGCGCCATCCTGTAGACTCGCTCTGATACTGGTGCTGTCCTGGGAATCAAGTCAATGGTGAACTCGATCTCCCGCTCTGGTGGCATCCCTGGAAGTTCCTCTGGGAAGACATCTGGAAACTCCTCAACTATCCGGGGCAACTGCACTGCTGCTACTGCCATCCGCAATACTGGAGGAGATGGCTCTACTGTGCCTCTGGAAAATGAAAACTCTGGCTCTCCGGGAATACTAAAGACAACTCTGCCAACATGGCAGTCGATCCTAGCGTAATGGTTCCTCAACCATTTCATGCCTAGGACTACATAATAGTCTGCCATAGGGAACTCTATGAGTCTAGCGGGGAACTCTCTACCGCTAACTATGATCCGACACGAGGAAAACACTCGATTTACCCCCACAAGACCATTACCAGTAAGTATATTGAGCCTCACTGATAATGACTCGGACTCCAATCCTATCCGTGTCGCGAATCGTGCAGACATGAATGAATACGATGCACCAGAATCAAATAATACAGATGTCGGAAAGGTGTTGACGAGAATAGTACCTGCCACTACCTCACCTGGTGCAACTTCTTCTTCCATGGTCATCATCATAGCCTGACCTCTAGCTGCGGGTCCCCTCTGCTGGAAACCCCTCTGTCGGTTCTGTGCTGGAGCCTGGGTGAACTGCTGCTGGAAGGCCTGGGCCTGGGGCGCCAATGGCCTCGGGTACTGCTGTTGTTGCTGCTGCTGGACTGGAACTGGGACTGGTCCTCTCACCGAAGAATTAGAAAGGTTGGATGATAATGGACCTCCCCTATTCGGGCAGGTCCCTATCTGGTGGTCTGCTCCTCCACAAGCCAGGCACAATCCCTGTGCCCTACGACACTCTGCCACTACATGGCCCGGCTTCCCGCAATGAGAACATCCCACCGCGGAAGACTGCTTCTGCTTCTGCTGCTGCGGGTACGTCGGGGTCGAATGCTGAACCGACGTCACTGAGGCCGCCCGCCTCGGAGTTCCAATGGTTATACCCCTAGCTGCCGGGGCTGGAGCTGAAGATTGGTGCTTCTGGTTGTGGGACCGCTTCCTGTCTCCGGTCCTGTCCACAATTCTTCGGGAGGTATACTCATGCCTCCTTGCTGCCTTCAACACTGCATCGAACGTCTGGTGCTCGAACTGCTCCACAGCCAATAATATCTCTAGTGCAGTCCTTGCTGGAACCGCTGAGCCCTATCGAACTCGGTCGCCACCAAAGTGGGGACGAACCTACTCAGCCTGGAAAACTCGGTCGCATAGCCATCGACCGTCCTGCCTCCTTGCTTCAAGTTGGTAAACCGGGTCTGCAGGTCGTACCGTGCCACCGCATCGAAGTACTTCGTCTGGAACCTCTCTCTGAACGTCGCCCAAGTGACTGGTGCTGCTAATCCCATGGCCTGAGCTGCCCACCAATCGCGAGCCAAGTCTAACAACTGTAGGCGTACTACCGCTACCTTCTCATTTTCAGGTGTCCTAGCTGCTTCTAGAACTACCTCGGTATCTTGAAGCCAAGCGTCCGCGGCAATCGCATCTTCACTGCCGTCAAAGAAGGGAGGGTTCAAGCGCTTGAAACTGTTGGCCGCCTGATTCCCTTGGGGACCTCCTCGGTTTAGTGCATCATGAACTTTCTGGTGCAAGGCGTCGCCTCGACGATCTTGGGATGCAAGCAGTTCTCTGATAAGCCCTACCAAAGGTCCCTCATCCTGTCTAGCTGGTTGAACGGGCGGAGCTGCCTGAACTGGAGGTTCTGAGCCTCCGGGAAGCATAACTCGGGAGGCTACTCCAGAGTGCTGAGCTTGATCTTCCTGGCGCTGGGGTGCTTGTAGAGCTTCCTCTGGCTGGTTGGCAGGTCCGGGAGCAATGCCGCTGAAGAAGACGACATAGGGAACAGTAAGGAAAGGACCAGGACAGATCAATGATACAAGCATGTGATCAGGTCAAGAATCTCAGGGATTTGAAGATACGAGCAGAGATCAAGGGCGAATACTGATTGAGACATCTATTCGGTAAACCCTCACATTTCTTGAATTCCAGGACCTGCATGGGCTACCACTTAAACCGTGTCACGCCCCAGAACCAGAATATTGGAGAGCGGGGGCAGACATAGCCAGCTACGTATATTGAAATAGAATACATCTAAACTATACGGTCACGGCTGTCTAGATATGAGGGTTTACTACAAGCCAGCAGTCTCTTAAGGTCAAGCCTATTGTCTCAATCTCAAGCAACAAACAGAGTTACAAGATATTAGAGCATCAAATATATATATATAAGGCGTCCCAAATATTACATATTGGATGATCATGAAGCTAGTCGTACAAAATGATAGGACTAGCAAGAGTTCAGTCATACATGGTCAACCCTAGGATTTGTTAATCATGTTTACAGCCCGTAGGCAGACAGTAAGTAAATGTGCATCGAGCTAACAGGTGCTCGTCGGCAAACGCCTTAAAAGAATAAATTTACATATAAGTGGGTGAAACAAAAAGGGAAAACCCACTCGTAGCCCGGGTTCCGTCTAGTGTTCACCATTGGGCTGGAAGCTTGGTAGATCCTCGGGAGCTGCTCCGAAATCTGGCCACACAAAACCAGCTGGGTCAAACCCCAGAAAGAGCAAGTGCCACAAGGAGGCCACAAATAAGAACAAAAGCCAGCATATCAGAACATAAGGAATAAAAGGAAAGTACACGCAATAAAAGTACACAGAGCGAAAAACGACTAAGGACGTGGAACCATTCCGGGAGCCAGGTTACAATCCTTAAACCAGACAAGGACCGGGGTTGTAACCCTTCGCCTGAATAGCTCATAGTCTCTACTCATCTATCGTTAAGAATAGGAAAACAAACATGCTCAGGAGATAGCAGGTACTGGAGCTGGACAAGACTTAGACAAGGATGGACATCATGCATTCACAAGCGGCCAAGCAATTACTACGGCTTACTACTTTAACTAACTAGGGTTATCACAAGCCTTAATTACTAACAAGATGCAAGTGAGAAACTCCCAGTCCCAAGCCCTGCAGACTATCCAGTTATCCTTCCGCGGGTTGAGAGTTATAGGTGGGTACATTGCCCGGGAGACAAATGTACCCTTAGGTGACTTAGAGGGTGCAACACATGACAGTGTGCTGGAAATGTGCTCTACTCGTTGGCAAGCTACAAGTCCATTAAAGCGCCCAGATAACGAGATTGCCTGTGACTGGGAATTCTCCATGTTCTAGTTTGATCTAATCATTAGCCTAATCCAATTTAGCGCGAGTCCCTGGCCGTGGTACCCAGGAAGTCACGTCCTAGACATGATGTAAGATAAGACAAGTAGATTGTACAAGCAAGCAAGCAGGAGCGCCCACGGTGTCAAGTTGATTATACGAGTCAAGTTACAAGTTACAAGTCAAGTCAAGTCAGGAGTGCGCCGCCGCGGGCCACTATCAAGTTATTAAGATAAATCATGTCAGGTGGGTCATGTCAGGAGTGCACCACTACGGGTCACTGTCATGTTATGCTAGTTCCTTGCCATGCCATGTACAATAGTCATTCCAAACATATTAAATAAAATCAAGTTCATGACAAAAGACGTAAGGATATAAAATGTACGTAAAATATCTAATAAAATACCAATATACAGGGCTATAGAAGAGCCAAGATTAAGGAAAAATAAACCAAATCTCCATGATTGGACAGATTGCGCAAGGGTCCCTGGGGTCGGGTTGCGCAGGAGTCAAGTGCGCCAGGGGCCAACTGCGCAGGAGTCGGCTTGCGCCGAACTGGTTGGCGCAGGGGTCAGATTACGCATGAGTGGATGGCGCAGGGTCAGATTGCGCATGAGTGGAGTGCGCAGGGATAGATGGCGCATGGACAGACTGCGCATGAGCGGACTGCGCATGAATCCATGCGTACTCGGGTTGAGCGCAGTTCGCCAAGGGGCAAGCTGCGCGGTCGGCGCTGCGCTAAGGAGCGCTGACCGAGGGAGAATGCGCAATCCAGCCCTGCGCTAAAGAGCGCAGGCTGCTGTCTTCTTCTCCAGGCCGAGAAGAAGACTCAAAGAACACTATGGTTCAAAACTTCATATCTTGGTAAAATCAAAACCAAATCTAGATTTTCAAAGGTCTAACTTGAGTAAAATTGAATTCTCTTCCACATGGAAGCATCAAAACATGCAAAAATCAAAGTTTAATAGATCAAAACTAAGGATTTTCGAAAATGGTTAAAACCTAGATCTAGAAAAATAAAAGCTCCAAATCACAAAATGTCAAGTTCTAAAGTTGTTCTCCATGGCCTAATCTAGTTAATGGACAAATAAAAAGTGGTGCTTATTTGATGGCAAGGTGCACTTGCCTATGGGTTGGGGAGTTGTGTGGAAGAAGGAAGAAGAAGAAGTTGAAATAAATTAATGGAGTTATGGAGGAGAGAGAAGAAGTTGGTGGGTTTTAATGAGGGTGGTTGTGATGGAATGGAGGTGGAGAATAGGCTAAGGTGTTCCACTCATGATGAACCAAACCAAACCAAACCAACTCCACAAAATAAAACCAAGCCATGGTCCAAAACCCATTTACGAGAACCCGAATCCACAAGTCGAGAAAATAAAATACGTGCCGAAATCAAATCACGAGTACAAATACGAAATACAGGAAATAGGGGTGACACAAGTCAAACTGAGTCAGATTCAAGTTTTACGCAGAGAGCAAACAGAGTCTAACTCTACGCGAACTATTTTACGCGAGAACCATCCTCAGCCTTTACGCGCGAAAGATAGGCTGTCCACATCGCATTTAATGTGCGTGATACTGCTCTGACAGAATGATTTTCTGACAACACATTGCACAGAAGCCGAGAAGATTTTTTTATCAAACCCAATACTTGTCGTTTAGCGTGCAGATGGGCTACTTTACGCTCAAGAGACCGCTTCCTTTACGCATGAAAGCTATTCGAGCTTTTACGCTCAAGGTTTTTGTGTGCATAGAGTTTATTTGAGCTAATTATACGCTCAAGGCTAATTTTCAGCCATTTTATACAGGAAGTCTATTTTTGGGTTATTTTACGCCTAGTCTGCTACTTTACGCAGGAAGTTTATTTTGGGTTATTTTTACGCCCAATCTTTTCTGGCTATGTGAGAACGTAGTTACGTGGCTTTCATGCCACACTTATCGAGGAACGTGTGTACGTGCTCTCCCTATATTGTTAAAGTTGTAGGACACGTGTCATCATGCGTAGAGATCAAAACTCTACATGGGACACGTGTCATCATGCGTAAAGGTTGATTTTTAATCGTGGGTGGCAGTTACTTGCGTAGAGACCCAATTTTGTTCCTTTTTATGCACAGAGGGTCTAGTCTATAAATAAACTTATTTTTAACAAAAGAAGGGATCAACAGAGAGATACAGAGAAGGAGATTCTGAGAAAACTCATACTTTCAGAGTGATATTTCCCAGAAGCATTTCTTCAACTTTTTCTCAAGAACAGGGTGAAGCAAAGCAGAAAAATATTCGACTGTGCCATCAGTGCCATTGTGTCGATACCTTTCTGGTGACTTAGTTCTTTCGATTGTTCATCTTCCTCAAGCAGTTCTCTTCATCATCATCGTATGGTCCAAGGAACAAAGTGATCGCTCTCAGATCAGACTTCTATATCAATACTCTCCAGAATCTACTTGTACTTTTGTACTTTTTCTCGTTTTCTTTCAAAAGTCAATTTTAGGCATTTTGTTAAGTGAAACAAGGTTGAACTTGGTTAGGCTTAGTGAGAATTGACTGGGCTAGGAACTTGATCCTGACAGCGCAATGTTATCCTGTTCTCAGAAGTATGGCTCAATTTTTGAACTTTTACTTTCTTACAAAAAGATGTAGTTGGTTTTTCCTGGACAACATCTGCACATTTGGAGTTACAGAGTAACTACTTGGGAAAAAGAAGTGAGAGTAGACCCCCTAATAGAAAAATATGAGGAAATCTTGACATAGAGTGATTCGAAGGACTTACTAGATGTTCCATCATCGTCATTGTCTAGAAAGATGATATTTTCTTCAACATTCGTAGGAGAACTATAAGGATATATCTTTTCACAACATGTCACCTTGTCAAAGACCCTTAATGTGAATATCATGTTACCGCGGTGTCGGAAGACTAACATGTCATAATTTTCTAAGCCGTGTGCTTTGACATAATCCTCCCAACTCTTTCCTCCTATATAGTAATCTTTCATTTTTTTATGAAGTTCAAGACGTCATATAGTGACTCGTAATGGAAAAATATGTCGTCTAGAACTTCATAAAGAAATGCAAGATTACTACATAGGAGGAAAGGGTTGGAAGGATTATGTCAAAGCACACGACTTAGAAATTTATGACATGTTAGTCTTCCGACACCGCGGTAACATGGTATTTACATTAAGGGTCTTTGACAAGGTGACATATTTTGAAAAGATATATCCTTATAGTTCTCCTACGGATGTTGAAGAAAACATCATCTTTCTAGACAATGACGATGATGAAACATCTAGTAAGTCCTTCGAATCACTCTATGTCAAGATTTTCTCCTATTTTTCTATTCGGATGGCACATTCGAAGAAGGAGTGGATCCGACAGGACTACTATGAGTAGCTCTTGGAGAAGATGGATGCTCCTGCCAATACCAATATGATACGGCCTATACCAAACCGATAGACTGATACCAATCTGATACGGCCAATACCAAACCGATAGACCGTACTAATCTGGTAGGTCATTCTTACCCCTTATAATCTGCCACCATGGATGTGTATGAAGACTCCATATATGTTCTTGACAGCTATCATACCGGGTCCCAAAAATCCGACAAAAAATATCGATATATATATTTACAGCCGTTGGTGGATGAGCTGAAACAGCTGTAGGAGATCGGCATCGCGACCTATGATATTTCCAGGAAACAAAACTTTCAGATGAAAGCTTCACTGATGTGGACAATAAATAATTTTCTAGCATACGGTATGCTGTCGGGATGGAGTACTAATGGCACCATGTCTTGTCCGATATGCATAGAAAATAGTAAGGCGTTCCGCCTTAAGCATGGAGGAAAAACTTCTTTCTTTGACTGTCACCGTCAATTTCTGCCCGCGAGTCATCCTTGGAGAAAGAACAAGGACGCGTTCAGAGCTGAAAAATAAGAATTTTCTCATCCGCCACCCAGATTGTCGGGATACGATATTTGGAGAGATGTAAAGGACTTGCCCTCTGTAATTGAAGATCCATCGAACAATCGTGTCGAGGGGTTCGGACAAAGCTATAACTGGACCAAATGGAGTATCTTCTGGGACTTGCCTTATTGGAAAGATAATCTTATAAGGCATAATCTTGATGTCATGCATATCGAAAAGAATGTGTTGATAATGTCTTCAATACCGTCATGGATATTAAAGGAAAGACGAAGGACAATCCAAAAGAAAGACAAGACATTGCCAAGATATGCAAGCATCCTTATCTGAACTTGATACAAAGGGGTGCTGGTGGAAAATTAACTAAGCCGGTAGCACAATACACATTGAGCAAGGAAGATAGATTAATAATCTGCAAGTGGATATCTAGTTTAAGATTTCCCGACGGCTATGTGTCAAATTTGTCTAGATGCGTTGATCTCAATGAACGTAAGCTAACGGGGATGAAGAGTCATGACTGCCACGTGTTTATGGAAAGATTACTGTCCATTACTTTGAAAGAGTTGTTGACTTCTTTTGTATGGGTTCCGTTGGCCGAGCTATCTAAATTCTTCAGGAATATTTGTTCAACTAAGTTGACGGTGCAACACATGGTTGAACTTGAGGAGAAGATTGTCTTAACAATTTACAAGTTAGAGAAAATATTTCCTCCGGGCTTTTTCGACAGCATGGAGCATCTACCGATTCATCTAGCATACGAAGCCCGTATCGGTGCATCTGTTCATTATCGATGGATGTACCCATTTGAAAGGTACATAAAAATCGATATAATTTAAGTTGTATTTTTATTGTTAATTCTGAAGATAATTTTTTTCTCTAGATACCTACACCATCTAAAGAAGAAAGTTGGCAACAAGGCTCATATAGAGGCTTCGATATGCGAAGCATATCTTATCGAGGAGGTATCAAACTTCTGCTCCATTTATTTCGATACTCATTGAAGTACATGTAGGCAACTCTATAGGGGGTGAATAGAGTTTATAGAAAAAAATTGATCAATTAAAAACTTAAACTCTCTTTACCAGCTAAATAATCAGAGTAAAAGAAATACGAAAATAAAGAGTGGAGAGTAATCACAACACAAAAAGATTTTTAACCTGGTTTTCCTCGTGGAGGACTAGTCCAGGCCTGAGAACTCTATCTCAGGATTGAAATCCACTATTTGTGAAGTAGGGTTACAACTGCGTACCTTTTCACAGAAGAGCACGCCAAACTTCTTTCAATGATCGCTTTGGCGAAACTTGGACTTTTCCAAGTGACTTACAACTTCTTGCACTTCAAACTTCTAGCTGGATCGTACCGAACAACTTGGACGGTTGGAAAGTTTGAATGCTAAGTGGATGGGAAGGTAAGGCTCTTTAATATATAAGCTATGTAAGAGAAGAAGAAGAGAAGATTGGATGGTTTGAAATGAGAGAAACCAATGCCTATTTATAGGGTTCGGGGTAGGCAGAATTCGGTCAGAATTCTGTATGTAGAATTCAAATTTTTGGCCGTTGGACAACTAGCAGTGATCAAGGCCTAAAAATTAGCATCTTGTAATTTAGGGGGCAGAGTTCGGCCCTCTGTGTGGAGGCAGAGTTCGGCCCGAACTCTGTCTCCTATGGACAGAATGTTCACAGTGGGCTTTTGGATGTATGGGTTGATTGGGATTTGGGCTAAGTAAACCTATAAAGCTACGTCTAGCCCAAAGTTGCTCAGTATGACCCAACTTACATCATCCTATACTCAAAAACAATAAAAAATACAGACTCCAGTATACTCCCCCCGTAAACTGATATTTTCTGTGACAAGTACTCATCCAAATATACATATCCAAGTATACACAATTCATATTGCTAATACAAATAGCAATGGTTCACAATGCATAGTGTTAAGACAAATATCAATGGTTCTCCCCCTTTTGACAATCAGCAAAAATGGAGGCAAAAATAGAGAAGTAATAAAACTACCATCCACATAATGAAAGAGAACATGCAAGTAGTAATACTAACTAAGAGCAAACTGAGTCATAGAGTTAAAAAAACATAAAAATATAAGCAAAAAGAAACATAGTTCCAAAATAAAAATAGTCCGAATCATCAGTGGCAGTACAATAGCCATATCCATCAAGGAGCATGTGAAGGCCCCGCACCATCAGAACCGGTACGACGGGATCCACAAATGCATAAGTCGGATCAAGATAGCGACGAACCCAAGAATCGTCAATGCGATAACCGTCGCGAGACGGATCACGTATCATCGGAATCGACATCGTCGGATGGAAGGACATAGAGTACTGAATGTCGTGGATGGAGTTGCTGAGCGCACTCATCTGCAGAGTGGTGCGGTAGTCCATCTGCGTCCAGCGATCATCCATCTCAGCCCAGCGCTCATCCTCCAAACGGAAGCGATCGCGAAGCATAGTCTGAATACAGTCCAGTGTAGCAGTGGACTCGAGAGCAGCAAAGGGTATAGGAGAGTCAGGCTTCTCAGCAGCATCAGACTCAGAAGAGGCTACAGCAACAACAGTTCTCCTTGCCTTAGTCAGAAAGACAGGAGGGGACAAGGACTGACACTGATCCAATGGGACATAAAAGGTACGAAAAATCAAAGGAAGATACATGGTATAAACCAAAGATTTTGGTTTGGGCCTAGCACGAATCATCCAATCCATCATCGTACGAGGAAAGTTGAAGGGGACGCAAAAGTGGAGAAAGAAAAGAGCAGTAATCTCAAAGTAAGTAACTTCATCAGTCGATCCAGCTTTGGGCAAGACCGAAGAAAATATAATACGATGAAGTTCATAAAAATGATTATTGAGATGTTTAGCCATAAGTTTTCGAGGAGGAGGATTTGGAGAACAAAGATCGTCCTTGAAACTTTCCAACGTGGTCTCACCGGGGAAAACAAAGTCCCGGGCATCATCAAGCCGTTTCCAAGTGTTGGGGTCGGGCAAACCAAGAAGGTCGGCTAACTCAAAATCATAAAAAGATATGTCTATACCGGCGACACGTGAGTAGATGCGGTCGCGATCATAAGTCATGTTGCAATAGAACATTTGAATGACATTCACATAGATAGGTTCATGAGTTGCAACAAGTTCATCGAGACATAAGTCATGAAAGTTAAGAAGAAAGTCGGAAAACACCGTAAACTTAATAGGGTGTCCGACAAAGACACTACGATGATGAAAGTCGGCGAACCATGCATTAGACGCATCTAAGGACACAAAAATACGGTCATTGTATGTGTCGGGATTGATGGGTGGAGGTGGGTTAAAAAGAGGGTGGATCATGTTAGGAGGAGGATGAGGAATAGGTTATGGTGGAGGATTAGGTTGTGGGTTTGGGTTAGGATTAGTAGAGGATTCACCAATACTTCTCCTTTGTCTCTTACCCCTACCAAGCAACCTAGGTGCCATGAAAGAAAATATTGAAGAGAAAAAAAGTATACCTTAACAAAAGAGACCTAAGATGGAGGAGAAGAACTCCAAGAGTGACTTTCTTGAGTTTGAAGAGAGATTTCCCAAGGATTAGAGACTTCTAAGGTTAGGGTTTTGAAAGAAATATGTGTGTAGATGTATGAAGAAGACAATGGAGGGAAGAGAGAGAGACAATCCCGAATATATGTCCCTTTGGTCGGCTGGTCGGGTGAAACAGGAGCCATTGGATGAAGATTAGATCAACGACTGAGAGTGATCTGAGGTTCTGGAACAAGAAGGCCGAACTCGGCTCAAACTCTGGGTGGGGCAGAGTTCGGCCCGAGTTCTGGTCCCTTGGGCCAGAACTTCAAGCAGAAAATTAAAATGAGATTGAAACAAATGTGAATAAATGGTCAAAGATATGAATAAAAAACAAGATTGTAAGTTAGAAATTTCAAATGAGGCAGGCTATAAATAAAAATTAACCATATAATAACTAAGGAGTTATGACATAAATCAATATGGTGAAGCTGATATGGGGTAGCTGTAGGGGCCGGATCCCAGCTAGCGGTAGTTCGAAGACTAGTGCACCGTGTCGCTTAGGCTTTTACCCTTGTTGTCAGAAGGACCCTTTCGACTTGCACCCATAGCAAAGTCAGCATAGAGAATCGTGACATAATCGATAATTACGCAGGCCAATTTAATGTATAACTATTTCATCTAAAATTCCTAATTTACGACAAAGAAAATTGAATCGCTCCTCGGATAATGGTTTTGTAAAGAAATCGGCCAACTGATGATAGTGTCAATAAATTCTAAATTAATAGTACCATTCTGTTGGTGATCACGCAAAAAGTGGTGACGAATTTCAATGTGCTTCGTACGTGAGTGACATATGGGGTTCTTAGTGAGATTGATAGCACTAGTGTTGTCACAAAATATAGGAATGTGCATAAAAGATAAGTTATAGTCTTCAAGGGTTTGCTTCATCCACAGAATTTGTGCACAATAACGACCAGCTACGATATATTCAGCTTCTGTTGTGGATAGTGCGACAGAATTCTGCTTCTTGCTAAACCAAGTGACTAGAGCCTTTCCTAATAAATGACATGTGCCGCTAGTACTTTTACGGTCGACCTTGCATCCGACGAAATTGGCATCAGAGTAACCAATAAGGTTAAATGATGTTGATTTGGGATACCATAGGCCCACTGTAACCGTTCTCTTAAGGTATCGAAAGATATGCTTAACGGCGGACATGTGTGATTCCTTAGGATTTGCTTGATATCGAGCACACAGGCAAACGCTAAACATAATATCAGGACGACTAGCAGTTAAATAAAGTAGACTGTCTATCATACCTCGATACTTACGTTGATCAACAGGTTTGCCACTTTCATCTGGTTCTAGTTTGGTTGTTGTAGCCATTGGAGTGCCGATTGGTTTGACGTTGTCAAGGTTAAATTTCTTCAGCATGTCCTTTGTATACTTTGAATGACAGATGAAAGTTCTATTTGATGTTTGTTTGACTTGCAGTCCAAGAAAGTAATTGAGCTCCCCATCATGCTCATCTCAAACTCGGTCTGTATACACTTAGCAAAATCTTGACAGAGAGTTTTATCAGTAGAACCGAATATAATATCATCAACGTAAATTTGTACTAAAAGAATAGTATCTTTGAAAGATTTTATAAAGAGTGTAGTGTCAATTTTCCCTTTTAAAAAACCTTTATCAAGCAAGAAATTGCTTAGACGTTCATACCAAGCTCTAGGGGCTTGTTTGAGGCCATATAGTGCTTTCTTGAGTTTAAAAACGTGGTCAGGAAATTTGTGATTTTTAAAACCAGGGGATTGTTTTACAAAAACTTCCTCCTTAATAAATCCATTCAAGAAAGCACTTTTAACATCCATTTGAAACAGTTTAAAGTTTTGAAAGTTAGCAAATGCATAAAGCATCCGAATGGATTCAAGTCTTGCAAAAGGAGTATACGTCTCATCGTAGTCGATACCTTCCTCTTGGTTGTATCCTTGAGCTACTAGACGAGCTTTGTTGCGTGTAACTGAACCATCTTCATTTACTTTGTTACGAAAAAGCCATTTCGTACCAATAATCGAATGATTAGCTGGCCTAGGAACAAGTTCCCAAACCTGGCTCCTCTCGAATTAGTTGAGTTCTTCTTGCATGGCAGAAATCCAAAACTTATCATTAAAAGCTTCTAAAACATTTTTTGGCTCAATTTGTGAAATGAAGGCAGTACTACTAGCAATGGAGTCTCTTAATGATGATCGAGTACTTACTCTGCGTGAAACCTCACCTATGAACAAGTTTTCTGGATGTGACGGCTTAAAAGAGAATTTCTTTGGCAAGCCCTCCAGAGAATTGGTTTCAGTGGTGGTATTCATTGGCGTAGAAGTCGATGGCTCAATATCATTGCCAGGAGTGGCTGTTGCACTATTATCTTTATCAAAAGTCACATTTGTAGACTCTTTCATAATTAATGAGCATTTGTTGAACACTCTATATCCCTTGCTCTTGGCAGCATAGCCAAGAAATATACCATCATCAGCTTTGGCATCAAATTTGCCTAAGTTGTCTTTGGTGTTAAGGATAAAACATCGACAACCAAAAACTCTAAAATAAGAAACATTTGGAGTTCTTCCAAACCAAAGCTCATAGGGTATTTTCTTCATAATGGGTCGAATGAGCACCCTATTTAAAATGTGGCATATTGTACTGACAGCTTCAGCCCAAAAATATTTTGAAAGTGAATATTTATTCAGCATGACTCTAACCATATCGCCAAGAGTTCTATTCTTTCGCTCCACAACACCATTTTGTTGAGGAGTTCTAGGACAAGAAAACTCATGATCAAAACCATTTAAATCACAAAACTTTTCAAAATCAGTATTTCAAATTCGCCTCCATGAACACTCCAGATTCGAGTAATTATGTAGCCTTTTTCGTTTTGAACCTTTTTAGCAAAAATTTTGAAAACAGAAATGGCATCACTTTTGTTTGTAAGAAAAAAAACCAAGTGAATCTAGAAAAGTCATCTACTATAACAAAGACATAGAGTTTTCCACCAAGACTGGCTATTCTACTAGGACCAAATAAGTCCATGTGAAGTAATTGCAAGGGTCTAGTAGTACTTACAGTGTTTATGGAATGAAATGAGGACTTTGTTGCTTTATTTAACTCCCATTCGGCACATATCGTGTCCTTTTTGAATATGATGTCGGGCAAGCCTCTTACTTGCTTCTTAGTCGATAGCCTGGATATAGTATCCATATTGGCATGACCAAGATGTTGGTGCCACATTAGTCTCTCATCCTTGTTGACGTAGAGGCATCTCCCTGCACTGTTAGTAACGCTAGAAAGATAGAAGATGTAAATGTTATCCTCTCTTATCCCTTCAAAAATGATGTCTCCTGTTGACCTATCATAAATATAGCATTTATTTTGTCCAAAGTTAATATCATATCTGTGATCAGCAAGGTGGCTTATGCTGAGCAGGTTTTGCTTTAACTTGGTCACTAGGCAGACATCCTTAATTACAGGAGAAAGAGGATGACCAATAGTACCATTACCTATGATGTATCCTTTTAAGTTGTTGTCGAAGGATACATACCCTTCCCTCTTCATCGATAGTGATGTGAAAAGATTTGCGTCTCCCGTCATATGTCGCAAGCATCCACTATCGAGAATCCATTTACTTTTAGTTGAGGAGGGAAGGTCCACCTACATCAAGAGTAGATGTGACCTTTGGTACCCAAGTTCTTGTGGGTCCTGAAATGTTAGTTTTCGGCACCCATGCATATAGATTTATATCTACTAATCTCCTAATTCTACATTGAGGTAAAATGTGTCCATGTAATCCACAATAGGTACACATAGCATGTCTATTAATATTAGTAGCATGTTGATAGTGTCTATAAGTAGCATGGTGTAGGACAGCAGGATAATAATTATAAGTGACAGCAGGATGATGGTTATGTCTATATGCAGCATAGTGATGATTTTGTCTACGTGCTATATGATGATGGTTATATGTGGTATGGTGATTGTGTGTAGCCGTAGAATGATAGTTATGAGAGTGATTTCTATGTACATGTGGTTTATGGAAGTACGTGTATATGTAGGCATGATTACGTGCTGCATGTAGATGACGTGTTTGACTATTTTGAGTAGTATTGTGCTTTGTGTGTGTCTTATGTGATTGGCCTTGAGGTTGAACAACCTGTTTTCCCAATCTAATCTCTAATTTCTTAGAGGCAACATGCAGTTTATTGTACTTAGCATTTAAACCATCAATTTTAGCAATAGAGATCTTGTGTCTATTCTTTTCTTCAGCAAGCTCAGTGTTGAGTGCTGTGATCTCTCGTGTTTGCTTTTTAATACGTGCTTCGGCATCATGTAGGCTTAGTTTAAGCTTAGACACCTCATCAGTAACTTCCATGGGTGGAGTGTCTCTAACATTATCAAGCAATAAAGAAAGTTTTTGAATCTCAACTTCATACTTTTGATCTTATCCTTGGCATGCTTATATTTACTAATGACTTTCTTGTGGTCATTTAGTAAATCATTGAATGCATCGCCAAGTTCATCAAAGGTAAAATCATCGAGAGTATCGCTTGTTACCTTATCGGATGTTGCCATTAGGCATACATTGGCGGTGTCTTAAGGAGAGTCCTTTTCTTCCTCGGAGTCACTAGCTTCGTTTTCATGCCAAATGCTTGTGTTGGCATATTTTCTTGAGGAAGCCTTCTTGTATGGTTTCTCATATCGGTTGCTTTTTTTTGCGAATGGGCAGTCTTTTCGGATGTGTCCAGTCTTCTTGCAGCCGTAGCATGTTGGCTCTTCTTCGCCATCTTTTTGTTGTTCCTTCTTTTTTCGATTGAAGCGGAGGAACTTCTTGTAGTTGTGGACGAGGAGAGATTGATCATCACCTTTCGAATTGTCATCATCAGTCTCTTCAGGATCAGCCCTTCGACGATGAGCTTTAAGGGCAATTTCTTTTACCTTTGGAGCAGGCTCTTCGAAGTCTTTAAGGTCAAGTTCGTGAGTCATCAACTTTCCCATCAAAGTCTCCATGGACATTATAGTGAGATCATTTCCTTGTATAATGGTTATTATCTTAGGGTTCCAAATCTTTGGTAGCCCCCTAAGTAGCTTGCGGATCTTCTCGTAATTTGTATATTGTTTGCTGAGAGAGGACAAGGGGTTGATGATGTCGAGGAACCTTGTAAAAATTTGTGTGATCATCTCATTTGGCTTCATCTTGAATGCCTCATATTCTTGAGTGAGACGACTTATTTTCGACTCCTTGACTTGGGTGGTTCCTTCATGCATCACTTCTAGAAGTCTCCATACTTCGTGAGAGGTGGTGCATGTTGAGACCCTGTTAAACTCATTCATGTCTATTGCACAGAATAAAGCATTAATAGCTCTTGCATCTAGACTCGCCTATTTTTTCTCTTCGTCAGAATATTTGTCGTGGGATTTCTCAATGAGATCACCATTGACAACTATCCTGGCAGGTTTTTTGTAACCATCGGTAACAATGGTCTACAGGTCGAAGTCTAACGACTTGAGATAAAAACTCATCATTGTTTTCCAATAGGTGTAGTTTGTTCCATCAAATAGGGGAGGCCTATGAGTGGACTGTCCTTCACCATGATTGGAAAACATGGGTTGAGTGGTTGCTATGGATCAGCTCTAGGATGTTAGTCCTTGATAAGAGAACGTTGCTCTGATACCAATTGAAGTACAGGTAGGCAACTCTAGAGGGGGGTGAATAGAGTTTATAGCAAAAAATTGATCAATTAAAAACTTAAACTCTCTTCACCAACTAAATAATCCGAGTAAAAGAAATACGAAAATAAAGAGTGGAGAGCAAGCACGTGCCTTTTCACAGAAGAGCACTCCAAACTTCTTTCAATGATCGCTTTGGCAAAACTTGGACTTTTCTAAGTGACTTACAACTTCTTGCACTTCAAACTTCTAGCTGGATCGTACCGAGCAACTTGGACGGTTGGGAAGTTTGAATGCTAAGTGGATGGAAAGGTAAGGCTCTTTAATATATAGGCTATGTAAGAGAAGAAGAAGAGAAGATTGGATGGTTTGAAATGAGAGAAACCAAGGCCTATTTTGTCACCCCCAGTTTCATAAACAGGGGTATTTTGGTAATTTTCTACTTTAAAAATTATTTTAGAATTATTTATTTATTTATTTATTGTATTATTTTGGGGTTATTTGAATCGGGTTCGAATTTCAACTCATTCCGACTTGTTTTGACTTGTTTCGGGGACTCGGTGTAGTTTTGACCTTAGCGGGCCCACACACTAGCTAGCCATGGCCCACAATATTACCATCAAAAGTTAGAGGGATTTGTCATGACTCCATGGATTAGGTTAGACCTAATTAGAACTTTAGATTTACATTTTTAACCCCCAAACCCTAAGCAACCTTGTAAGGAGCTAATAAAACAATAGGAGGGAAAACTTGTAATTAGTGAAAAAGGGAAAAATGAGACCACTTTGGCCGGCCACATGTGTAGGGGTGGGGAGGAGAGAGAAATGCATCTTTTGTCCTCATCCACTTCTTCTTCTCCAAAGGTTCTTTCATTTCCTTGAGAGCTCCACCATTGTTCCTTCTCCAAAAATAGGTAAACTCTTCTCTAAAATAGTTTTTCCTCTCATGTAGAATGGTTAGGAAACCCATAGAAATGATTCCCATGGTTGAGTCTCCATTAGAGACTATTTTGTGTCCTTTGGACATTTTTAGAGGTGTCCAATATGTAGGTTTGTGTCCTAATAGGAAAACCCTCTATTTGGACTCATGGATATTGTTTGTGTATTGTTTTTGTGTTGTTCTTACAATTATTCCAGATTTTTACATGTTCTTGGAATGTATTTTTCCATGTATCATATTGTACCATATTCCTATAATATATATATATATATATATATATATATATATATATATATATATATATATATATATATATATATATATATATATATATATATATATATAAATATATATATATATATATATATATATATAAAAATATATATATATATATATATAACCATATTTTTATATATATATATATATATATATATATATATATATATATATATATATATATATATATATATATATATATATATATAAATATATATATATATATATATAAAATATATATATATATATGGAGGGTTATATATGTGGATATATTTTGAGGGGATGGTGTGAAGCTTGTGTTGGTTGGGGGCCTGACAGGTTCGGCCAAGAGGCCATGGGTGTGTGTGTATAAATATGGTTTCATACCTATATATATATATATATATATATATATATATATATATATATATATATATATATATATATATAGTGGTATATATATGTGGTTTATATATGGGATAGATATATATATATGGTTGTGTGTGTGGCTTTGTTTTGGTGTAGGGAGAAGCCAGGTTCGGCTAGAGGGGAGCATTGAGTGTTTGTGTGTGTATGTTAGTAGTGGTGGTGTTTGTGGATTTGTTTGAGAAGGGAAAACATGTGAAGAGGAGTGTGAAATAGAGGAGTGGTAGAGAGTGTTATATAGAGGGTGGTAGAGAGTGAATTAGAGGGGGAAACCCTTGATTTCTGTCCTAATTTCAGACCATATATGGCTGTCCATTTAACCCAAAACAGTCCCCTCAAATCCTCCATGAACCACCCTACAACCAACTACATTTCAGTCCATGAAACCCCCACCAAAACAGCCCCAATTTGCCAACAAAACAGCCCTCCTCTTCCCCATAAATGGCTGTCCATGTTGGTACCAAATCCACACCTTAACAGCCCACAAATTCAGACCTACACATGCTCTTGTGGCTGTCCTATTTTAACCACTGAACACCCTATAAAACAGCCCCTCATTGCTCCATATAAATCCCCTAAAACCACTCTATACATGGCTACCATTTCATCCAATGAACACCCTCCTAAACCACCTAAATGTTGTCCTGAAACCAGCCCACAACAGTCCCACCATGACTCAAATTCAGTCCCACAACTCCACAAAATCAGTCCATGTTTTGGCCTTGTGTGTGTGAGTGTTTGTGAGATATTGTGTGTGTGAGAGAGCTTAGTGAGGGAAACTAGTATCCTATAGTATATCCTATAGCTAAACTATTAGAAACCTATAGGAGAGCCTATGAGAGTGATAAATATGTGAGTGTATCATGAGAGTGAGTGGTGTAGATGAGTGTGGAAGAGAAAAGGGTAAAATTCATGATATAGTTAAGGTAATAGGGTAAATCGATACCCCGTATCCTAACATGGCCTAGATACCTAGGATACCCAAATTTCTTGGTAGGTAAACCTTAGATGGGTTGATATCTAGCTACCCTAAGAAGCCTAGGCTAGTACCATGGGTATTTGCGGGGTTTCCTTGGTATTGGACAAGGTATCGGGATTTACCTTAGAAGGGTAAATGCTAGTTTTGCCTAGAAATAGGATATTTGTGTTAGAAGCCTAAGATAGAGTTAGAACTTGATTCCCGTGGTTGGTAATGATCGAATATGGTACTCATAGACTAGTTTTGACGTCGGTTGACCTTTTTGATCAAAAGTCAACAAAAGTCAACCGAGGGTCAAACTTAGTCTTTAAGCGACCCGATTTGACCGTAACCAATCCAGAGTTGACCAGTTGACTGAAAGTCAACAGTTGGTCAACATTAGACTAGTTTGACCTAGAGTTGACCAGAGTTGACTTTTTGACCAAAAGTCAACTGTAAGTCAACCGTCGATCCCGATTGACCTAGTTTGACTTGGATTGACTTCCATTGACCTAGTATGACCTAGTATGAACCAGTGTGACCTAGTATGACTCAGTTTGACCTAGATTAACCTAGTTTTGACTTAGACTTGCATTCATGGATTGTATTAGTTTTCTTTTTCAGTATTAAGTCCTGTTTGACTCATAGTATCTTATTTTAGGTCTGTGATCACTCTGAGCGTCTGTTCACCCTATCAGCTCAGGACCACAGGCGAGTACATTCACTGATAGTTTTTATTGTCTTGATATCTACTATATCCGATTCAGTCGTAGTGTTTTACTTGATTCCTGACACGACAGTTCACGGACTAGTATACGTCGGATCCTGTCATGAGATGTTATTCCTAGACTCTCTTGGTATACGAGTATGTGATATTCCTGTGTTCCTGTACTTATATAGACACAGATTTGGGAGTGGGCTGGCCCCCTGCTCTTGAACCCCGTGTCATGACGTGCCATGTCCGGATCCGTAATACTATTCGGGAATGGAGGAATTATTAGGGGTTATGTGATCAAGCCTTCCTGTAACTATACATTCCTAGCTCCACCCTCACCTCACATAGGGTGTAGCAGACACCTCATTACCAGTTATCCAGGTTGGACGGCATGACTCTCCGTTGAGTACATCGCGGATTGTCGGGCCAAGTGGATAACCATCTCTTGCTTTCCTAGCCGATCACATATCGCTCTAATAATTCAAATCAATTTTTACATTTATTGTCATACCTTATATTTCCAGTTCAGCTTTACTTACTGTACTTTCACCATTCTATGATTCATTTCTCACATGCTCTACCTGCCTTTTATACTGTACCATGATTTGAGACTAAGTTCTGTTTGAAAGAAGGGTTACAACTCCGGTCCTTGTTTGGTTCAAGGGTTGTAACTCGGCTTTCAAATGGTTCCCAAGTCGTCAATATCTTTTGTCTTGTATTTCATTATTGTTATCTCTTATAGTATTTCTCAATTCATATGGAACTGCTGTTGGTGTTTTGTACTTGCTCATTTTTCTGACAGGATACCGTTGACAAATTTTACAGATGACTCTGAGACTGACTGCCTGACCTACTATGAGATTGAGTCTGATGGACTAGATTTAGACCGTGGCTTATTGGTAGAGCCACTGGACTTTGCTCACCCTGAGTAGCATAGTTAGTTAGGTTTGCCTGGCCTGCGAGCCAGCTAGTACATTTCAGTTTGTAGTATCTTTATACTTATATTTTCTGAGACTCTGGATTTGTGTTTAGCTCTGACTTGTGGATATTTGGACTCGTTTCCTGTTTATCTATTATATCTCTTTTCATGCTATCTACCTTAGTTTTGATTATGTGATTGAGAGTGTATTGCTATGTCACCTCCATTCGGAGTGTATATACTGTACAGGTACATTTATCTGTTTTAGTCATAGTAATTATAGACCCTATATACAGCGTTCTACTACCGATTCTGCGGCATAGGCTGGACGTAACCACGTGCTCGTGTCCCTCTTCAGGGTGCGGGTCGTGACACGTTTTTGTGGTGGCCCATGCAGGTCTGTGTCGCAATTAGTGCGAACTCGTAATAGTGCTCGACTTAGAGTACTAATTACGAGCCTGCAATTAGGATATATGATTTTGGGTATGATAGGAGTTACTCAATCACATGCTAGGAAATTTCTGATCTTTTGATTACAATGACAAATTCTCTTGCATTGAATTTAATTGTCCGTCTTTGATATTCCTATCATGTGCCATATTGATTCTTGTTTCAATCTATCCTCAGGATGACGATCACTCGCTCTCAGACAGCGGGTTCTAGCGTTTTACCGGAGAGGCCCGATCCGGCAGGTCTTCCACCTCCGGCTGCAGGAGCAGCAGTGGCAGATCCGGCAGTTCTTCCACATCCGGCTGAGGGAACTGCTATCTCAGTTCCTGCCCTTCCGGCGGGAGCACCAGCAGCGACGGTTCCAGGAGGTCTTCCACCTCCAGCAGCGGGACCGTCTATGGTTATTCCTGATGTTCTTCCACCGCCGCCTCCGATACCGACAGATGCTCAGGGGATGATGGCCCTTCTGCAGCAGATGCTGCAGACGCAGAGAGCGCAGGCAGAGGCACAGCACCGTCAGGCAGAGGTGCTGCGACAGACCATGGAGAACTCACACCAGTTAGCTATGGCAGCAGTAGAGAGAGGTGCACCGGCTACAGTTCAGGGAGCAGCAGCACAACAGCAGGGCCAGGGGAGGCCCGATACACATCTCGACTTCAGGAAGATGAACCCGCAGGATTTCAGGGGTACCGAGGGTATCCTATACGCGGACAACTGGCTAGAGGACGTCCAGCGGAGTCTGGAGTTGGCAGAGGTTCCGAGAGCTCTGTGGGTGACTTCTGCAGCGAGCCAGTTCTTTGATATAGCGCTGATATGGTACCGCATGGTTTCACGTGCGTCAGTGAGAGGTATATCTTGGAAGGACTTCAGGAAACTCTTTAAGGAGAAGTTCTACCAAGATGTAGCCTTGACAGCTTTGGAGAGGCAGTTTGCCAGTCTGGTGCAGGGGAACTCGTCGGTAGACGAGTATGCAGCAGAGTTCTTCCGCCTGAGCAGGTTTGCACCCAGTTTGGTTCAGGATGAGGGGTGCAAGGCCCGAAAGTTTAGGAGGGGTCTCATTCATGCAGTACGCACTTGCACATCTGGACAACGAGACGCGACCTTTGAGCAGATCTTGATGGAGGCTTATATCGCTGAGGAGGACTTCGACCTCAAGCCGAAGAGGAGCAGTGATGTTCTGGGAGCCAGTTCGAGTGCAGGGCCAGCAAAGTGCCCACATTTTCAGCAGAGGCAGTTCCAGTAGCAGCAGCCTCAGTTGCAGCTCCAGCAGGTACCGGCGCGTGCCCAGCAGCATCAGGGTCAGGGACAGAGGCCAGCTACACAGTACAACTTCTGCGAAAAGCCAGGGCACACTAGAGAGGTGTGCAGGAAGAGATTGGGCATCTGCTTATACTGTGGGACGCCCGATCACCAGCTGAAGGACTGCCATATTTGCAGAGTCCGAGGAGTCCAGGACAGAGCACAGCCGACTAGTGGACTACCAGCTCAACAAAGAGGTCCTCCACATCAGACGCAGCAGCAGCATTTTCAGCAGCACCAGAGGGGAGCCCCTGCGGGCAAAGTGTTTACCCTGACAGCAGAGGAGGAGGCAGAGCCAGTAGGCGATGTAGTGGTAGGTCATGTTCTTCTCGATTCATTCCCTGTATTTACATTATTTGATTCCGGTGCCTCTCATAGCTTTGTGTCTGTCTTCTTTGCTCTGAGACACAATATTATTGTTGAACCCTTAGGTAGGACTTGCAAGATATTGACCGGGGAAGGCATCATCCTGGTCAACAATATCTGCAAGGGACGAAGAGTTACTGTAGGAGGCCGAGTTTTGGGTGCGTGCTTGCTCGTAATGCCCCTTCCGAGGTACAATATAGTACTCGGAATGGATTGGTTAAGCACGCACCATGCTACTATAGATTGTAGAGGTGGTAGAATTTTGTTTAGACCGCCGGGAGAGCCAGAGGTTGTGTTTTCCAGAGGAGTAGCTGAGCCGGTAGATGGGTTCTGCGGAGCTTTACTGGCGGGGCAGGCATTGCCGCATCCATTGATTGCTGATTTCATGGATGTTTTCCCCGAGGTGTTGCCTGGGATGCCGTCGGATAGAGACGTTGAGTTCTCTATAGACCTAGTGCCAGGTGCTGAGCCCATTTCGCAGCACGTCTATAGAGTCAACAACAACGAGTTGGCGGAGCTGAAGAAGCAGGTCGACGAGCTGCAGGACAAGGGATTCATTAGATCCAGTTCATCGCCTTGGGGAGCGCCAGTCCTGTTTGTGCCGAAGAAGGATGGTACGATATGCATGTGTATCGATTACAGGGCGCTCAACAACCTTACTATCAAGAATAAGTACCCATTGCTGAGGATCGACGACTTGTTCGATCAGCTGAGCGGCGCCAAGGTGTTTTCAAAGATAGATCTGAGATCCGACTATCATCAGCTGAAGGTGAAGAAGGAAGACGTTCCAAAGACAGCTTTTCGGACTCGGTACGGCCAGTACGAGTTCACAGTGATGCCATTTGGGTTGATCAACGCCCCAGCTGTGTTCATGAACTTGATGAACAAGGTATTCCATCAGTACCTTGACAAGTTCGTGGTGGTCTTTATAGACGACATCCTGGTTTACTCGAAGACGCCAGAGGACCACGAGGAGCATCTGAGGATTGTGCTCGAGACTTTGAGGAAGGAGCAGTTGTATGGGAAGTTATCGAAGTGTGAGTTCTTCCGGGACCAGGTCGAGTTCTTGGCTCATGTTGTGACCGAGCACGGGATCTCAGTAGACCAGAGGAAGATTGCTGCGGTAGAGTCTTGGTCTACGCCCAGTACAGTTGCCGAGATTCGGAGCTTTCTGGGATTGGCGGGCTACTATCGGAAGTTCGTCCAGGATTTCTCGCGGATCGCGGAGCCGATGACTAGACTCACCAGGAAGGACGTGGAGTTCGTCTGGACTGAGGAGTGTCAGGCCGCCTTCGATGAGCTGAAGAAGAGGTTGACATCAGTTCCTATCTTGACATTGCCGTCTGGGACCGGTGGTTTCTCGATTTACAGCGACGCTTCTGGCCGGGGTCTGGGTTGTGTACTTTAGCAGCACGGAAAGGTGATTGCCTATGCATCTAGGCAGTTACGTCTTCATGAGAAGAACTACCCGACTCACGATCTGGAGTTAGCCGCTGTCATCTTTGCCCTGAAGTTGTGGAAATATTATCTGTATGGAGAGCGGGTTGAGATCTTTACTGATCATAAGAGCTTGAAGTACATGTTCACTCAGAAGGAGCTGAACATGAGGCAGAGACGTTGGCTTGAGCTGATAAAGGACTTTGATATTGCCTTGCAGTACCATCCTGTAGCTCCCCTTCCCGGAATTTTGAAATATTTTTATTTTATTTAATTGATTTAAATAGTGATTTTTAGATTTATAAATAATTATTTAGTTAATTATTACGGTAGATGCTTTTTGCCATGGTTGAGAATTGGAGTACAAGGTGACTAGGGATCATGGCACAGATAGTGCCGTGGCGTGCTTTGACTGGTGTATTAGCTCTGCCAAGGAAGGCCAAGCCATAGTGACGTCCTAACTAGGAAAATCAGACTAAGTTGCGACTTAACCCTATAGAACATTTAATTACTTATTAATTGTATTATTGACTTGTAGGAAACACGCTTGTGTCGATTTAGTCCAAACTGGACCCGAACCAAATCCCAGCCTATGTAAGCATACAGTGGAACCCGGGACGGCCATGTAGACATTTTACTTGTGTATAAATATTTTTCTATTTATTTTAGGAATTGGCAATTATTTTCTAAATATTGTTATATGTAAATTATATATATTTATTGGTGTTTTGGAATAATTTGTAAGGTTTTAGGGCCAAAGAAAGATGGTGTAATATGATACACTATACATATTATTGGTTTATTCATTTTGTTATTAATATTAATATTATTATTTTTATCATTATTAATATTATTGTTTTTATTATTATTATTATTATCATTATTATTATTATTATTATTATCATTATCGTTAATATTCGTTTTGCAAACGAATTATATATACATGTTGGGCTATGGAGTATTCAATTATGTATATAGGTACGTATCAACACAGGATGTATATATACATAAATATATGTATATAGAAATATATGTATATAGAAATATATGTATATAAGTATAGATATAAGATATAGGTATAAATAATTGATTATATAAGTTTATAAATAAATATTATATTTTACTGTTGTATATACGTATATACGTATTGTATATGTGTATATATATATATATATATATATATATATATATATATATATATATATATATATATATATATATATATATATATATATATATATAGGTGAGTATATATAGGTAAATATTATAGGTGTGTAAATATGTGTAAATACATATATATATACATGAGTGAATATATATATTAATTGCTTAAAAAAAGAAATGAATAAGAAAGAGGATAAGCAAATAGGAGCAGTAGTAGCAACACAATGAACCCCACCCCCACAGCGTTCAACCCCCACGTGAGGCCCACAGCTGAACCAAGCCAGCCGTCCCCTTAGAATTTTTCCCAACAAAAACACCCAAGTCAGACTAACCTGATATATATACACGAGAGTATACATATATATATAAACCGAAACTGAAACAGGGAAACAATCGACAAACCCTAACAAAACCTAGCCGTGCGAACACCCTCGCCACGCAGCCAGCCTCTGGGCGGCCACCCAGCGCAGCAGGGCCGTCGTGCGCGGCCAACGCGGCCGGCCAGGCGCGCACAAACCAGCGCGCGTGCGAGGACAGAGGAAGCGACAGCAGCAGCGAGCGGCTGATGCGCCATGTTCGTCGCGGAATTTCTTCGTGCGTGGTCGCTCATTCTTCGCACCGACTCTTCAGGTACGAAGCCAATCTAACTCCCTTCAATGCCATTCAATTAGTTGAGTAGGTTTATAACCGAGTTGCTCGAGAAATCGACTCGAAAAGAGACGAAAAACTGTCTTAAACTAGACAGAAATTCGCCCCAATGACCCCATTTGGAAGTCGATTTTACACCAATCTAAGGCAGATTTTCAAAATCTATTTGAAGGAGTTTTTAGACAACCTAACCAGCTTTCAAACCCTATTTTTAGATTACTTTATTTAGCAGTAGATGCTAAGATAAATCAAGATGAAAATCATGAAAAACCTGTTTAGAAAAACTATAAAATCATCCACACGACGTCCGTCCCGCCATTCCGGGCGACGTGGTCGCGCACCGAAGACATCGAAAGCTGCGTAACAGCTTCGTGGTCGTGTGGGCTTTGACGGAATTCAAATTGGTCGCGTGTGCGCGACGAATTCGACGCGTATCCGTCGAAATCGCCCCGTATCCGTCCAATGTAAATTCAGTCATAACTTTGTGCACACTCGTCAGATCGAGGCAAAACTTACGCCAACAGGACCGTATCGTTTTTCTGGTCCTGTATGCCAAGTTTGGTCCGATTCTGAGACAGTGAATAAAATCACCGTTTTTCGGGCCCCGCGGTCCCATTCAACGGGCGATTTTGTGCACGGTCCGCCGGAATCCAACTCTGGACATACGGTTGGGTTCGTATCGGAAAACTGGATCCGTAGACATATAGTTTGACGACTTTAGAGACCGTTGGCTCTGGCACGCTTTTCGGTGCAAAACGGGTCCAACGGAGGATATCGTTTTTGCCCAAAATTACCGTTTTGCCCCTGTGTCCAGAATTGGACTTAAGGACAAGCAATCCTAGCTAATTTGACTATTCTGAGAACGTTGGTACTGTTTATTTCAGTATTCGGAGACTTCTGCATGTGTTGATTGATTGTGGCTCGTGAGTGGTATTTATTATTGGTTTCTCCAGCTAAGGACCTCAGGCAAGTGCACTTTCTGATTGCTTTTCGATTCATAGTAGTCTTTTCATTTCATGCTTATACATATGTCTTGCTGCTTGTTGACACGCTCGCCACACGGAGTAGTCGGGAGGGAAAATACTAAGTAAATATGTGAACAAACCCAATTACATTACTGAACGATAGCTAAGTCATACACACTCACGTATGAGTTAGCCGTACCATTACTGAACGATAGCCATCGTATAATGTGCCGTATTAGCCCAGCCGTTCACGTATTAAAAGGTATTTCACACCACCTAGGTAGATATCTTTTATTTTTTTCCTTTTACTTTTCCACCGTGCCATGTCATCAGTTTCTTACTAGCTTTCATATTCCATATGCTATTTTCATATCTTGTTAATTCTATTGTGTTTTCGCATTGTCGTCGGTTTGTGTACTTGTTCCAATCCTGACTGGATAACCAATATTTTTCAGGTTTTAGCCGCGATCACTGTTGTCATTGGGAAGACTTGGGTATGCTGAGGCCGACCTAGAAATAAAAAACAGTTGTACTCAATTTTATTAATTGTAAACTCTATATTTTCTTTAAATTTAATTCTTGTAAATGTTGTAATAAATTTAGAATTGTGAATGAGCATCAAATGTTATTTTTGAGCATTTATTCTTGTGGGCTTGACAGCGTTCTACCGCCGACTCTGCGGCGTAGGCTGGCTTGGACACGTCTCGTATCCGAAAATCGGGTGTGGGTCGTGACACATCCAGGGAAGGCCAACGTAGTCGCAGATGCCTTGAGCAGGTATCCAGTAGCTATGTATCTGACATCAGACCGTCATCTTTTGGCCGACCTGGATAGTTTGGGAATCGAGATGATCATTCCAGGCATGGAGGTGCAGATGTGGGGTTTATAGATTCAGTCTGAGTTGATGGATAGAGTCAGATCAGCACAGTTTGATGATGTTACTCTGAGGTGCCTCAGGAAGCAGGTGCAGGCAAGGTTGCTTGATGATTTCTCCATTGCCGAAGATGGGTCGCTGCGGCACGGTGCTAGACTGTGCGTTCCGAGTGGAGAGCTTCGGGAGGAGGTTCTTCAGGAGGCTCATCGCTCTCAGTACTCTATGCATCCTGGTGCCAACAAGATGTACAGAGATCTGAGAGAGCACGTTTGGTGGTACGGTATGAAGCGCGAGGTGGCTCAGTTTGTATCTCGCTGCTTGGTTTGTCAGCAGGTGAAGGCCGAGAGGCAGAGGCCTGGTGGATTGCTATAGCCACTACCCATTCCAGAGTGGAAGTGGGAGCACATCACCATGGACTTTGTGTCCGGACTTCCCCGATCTCCAGGAGGGAAAGACACGATTTGGGTCATAGTTGATAGATTGACCAAATCGGCCCACTTTTTGCCTTTCAAGGTGGCATTGTCTACGGAGAGGTTGGCAGAGCTGTATGTTCGTCAGATCGTGCGATTGCATGGGGTTCCTGTGAGCATAGTTTCAGATCGAGATAGTCGTTTCACTTCCCACTTCTGGAGGAGTTTGCAGGCTAGCTTGGACACCTCGCTCAAGTTCAGTACTGCTTATCACCCCCAGATAGACGGGCAGTAGGAGAGGACTATCCATTGGAGGATATGCTTCGCACGTGTGTGCTAGATCTCGAGGGTTCTTGGGAGGATCATCCTCACCTGGTAGAGTTTGCTTACAACAACAGCTACCAGGCCAGTATAGAGATGTCGCCATTCGAGGCTCTATACGAACGGAGATGCCGTACTCCCTTATCTTGGGGCGATATTGGCGAGAGGGTGCTGCTTGGGCCAGAGATGGTGGTGGATGCAGCTGAGAAGGTCCGGCTGATTAGAGACAGACTTCGGGTGGCTCAGGATAGGCAGCGGCATTGGGCCGATAGCCACCGGAGACCGTTAGAGTTCGAGGTTAGTTTCAGTTCCTGTTTGTGATTGTTGTGATTTGTCTGTCTTGTGTACTGAGTTTGTTTTATGTCTAGGCTGGCGCTTTGGTGTTCCTGAAGATTTCTCCGACACGGGGTACGATTCGCTTTGGCGGAAGCGGAAAGCTTAGTCCGTGCTATATCGGGCCTTTCACTATCCTTGAGAGGGTCGGTGCAATAGTTTACCGGCTGGACTTGCCGTCTACGCTAGAGGGGGTACACAACGTGTTCCACGTGTCGCAGCTGAGACGGTACGTGGCGGACCCCAGCCATGTATTGGACCATTCAGCGATCGAGGTGGGGCCTACTCTTCACTATCCAGAGCAGCCAGTTGAGATTCTGGATCGTAGGGAGAAGGTGCTCCGGAACCAGGTTATATCCTTGGTTCGCGTTGCATGGAAGCATTACTCTCCAGGTGAGTCTACCTGGGAGAGAGAGGACGACATGCGGGAGCGTTTTTCTTATCTCTTCGAGCCCTGAGGTATAATTTATGTTTCTGCATTGTGTATCAGTGTATGTTTGCTTTAATTTTGAGGACAAAATTTTTTAAGGTAGATAGATTTGTCACCCCCAGTTTTCATGAACAGGGGTATTTTGGTAATTTTCCACTTTAAAATTTATTTTGGAATTATTTATTTATTTATTGTATTATTTTGGGGTTATTTGAATCGGGTTCGAATTTCAACTCATTCCGACTTGTTTTGACTTGTTTCGGGGACCCGGGATAGTTTTGACCTTAGCGGGCCCACACACTAGCTAGCCATGGCCCACAATATTACCATCAAAAGTTAGAGGGATTTGTCATGACTCCATGGATTAGGTTAGACCTAATTAGAACTTTAGATTTACATTTTTAACCCCCAAACCCTAAGCAACCTTGTAAGGAGCTAATAAAACAATAGGAGGGCAAACTTGTAATTAGTGAAAAGGGGGGAAATGAGACCACTATGGCCGGCCACATGTGTAGGGGGTGGGGAGGAGAGAGAAATGCATCTTTTGTTCTCATCCACTTCTTCTTCTCCAAAGGTTCTTTCATTTCCTTGAGAGCTCCACCATTGTTCCTTCTCCAAAATAGGTAAACTCTTCTCTAAAATAGTTTTTCCTCTCATGTAGAATGGTTAGGAAACCCATAGAAATGATTCCCATGGTTGAGTCTCCATTAGAGACTATTTTGTGTCCTTTGGACATTTTTAGAGGTGTCCAATATGTAGGTTTGTGTCCTAATAGGAAAACCCTCTATTTGGACTCATGGATATTGTTTGTGTATTGTTTTTGTGTTGTTCTTACATTTATTCCAGATTTGTACATGTTCTTAGAATGTATTTTTCCATGTATCATATTGTACCATATTCCTATAATATATATATATATATATATATATATATATATGAAAAAAAAATATATATATATATATATAAATATATATATATTTTATATATATATATATATATATAAAATATATATATATATATATATATATATATATATATATATATATATATATATATATATATATATATATATTTTTCACCCATGGCCTCTTGGCCGAACCTGTCAGGCCCCCAACCAACACAAGCTTCACACCATCCCCTTAAAATATATCCACATATATAACCCTCCATATATATATATATATATATATATATATATATATATATATATATATATATATATATATATATATATATATATATATATATATATATATATATATATATAGTGGTATATATATATGTGGTTTATATATGGGATAGATATATATATGGTTGTGTGTGTGGCTTTGTGTTGGTGTAGGGAGAAGCCAGGTTCGGCTAGAGGGGAGCATTGAGTGTTTGTGTGTGTATGTTAGTAGTGGTGGTGTTTGTGGATTTGTTTGAGAAGGGAAAACATGTGAAGAGGAGTGTGAAATAGAGGAGTGGTAGAGAGTGTTATATAGAGGGTGGTAGAGAGTGAATTAGAGTGGGAATTAGAGGGGGAAACCCTTGATTTCTGTCCTAATTTCAGACCATGTATGGCTGTCCATTTAACCCAAAACAGTCCCCTCAAATCCTCTATGAACCACCCTACAAACAACTACATTTCAGTCCATGAAACCCCCACCAAAACAGCCCCAATTTGCCAACAAAACAGCCCTCCTCTTTCCCATCAATGGCTGTCCATGTTGGTACCAAATCCACACCTTAACATCCCACAAATTCAGACCTACACATGCTCTTGTGGCTGTCCTATTTTAACCACTGAACACCCTATAAAACAGCCCCTCATTGCTCCATATAAATCCCCTTAAACCACTCTATACATGGCTACCATTTCATCCAATGAACACCCTCCTAAACCACCTAAATGCTGTCCTGAAACCAGCCCACAACAGTCCCACCATGACTCAAATTCAGTCCCCATAAGTCCACAAAATCAGTCCATGTTTTGGCCTTGTGTTTGTGAGATATTGTGTGTGTGAGAGAGAGCTTAGTGAGGGAAACTAGTATCCTATAGTATATCCTATAGCTAAAGTATTAGGAAACCTATAGGAGAGCCTATGTGAGTGATAAATATGTGAGTGTATCATGAGAGTGAGTGGTATAGATAAGTGTGGAAGAGAAAAGGGTAAAATTCATGATATAGTTATGGTAATAGGGTAAATCGATACCCCGTATCGTAACATGACCTAGATACCTAGGATACCCAAATTTCTTGGTAGGTAAACCTTAGATGGGTTGATATCTAGCTACCCTAAGAAGCCTAGGCTAGTACCATGGGTATTTGCGGGATTTCCTTGGTATTGGATAAGGTATCGGGATTTATCTTAGAAGGGTAAATGCTAATTTTGCCTAGAAATAGGATATTTGTGTTAGAAGCCTAAGATAGAGTTAGAACTTGATTCCCGTGGTTGGTAATGATCGAATATGGTACTCATAGACTAGTTTTGACGTCGGTTGACCTTTTTGACCAAAAGTCAACAAAAGTCAACCGAGGGTCAAACTTAGTCTTTAAGTGACCCGATTTGACCGAAACCAATCCAGAGTTGACCAGTTGACTGAAAGTCAACAGTTGGTCAACATTAGACTAGTTTGACTTAGGGTTGACCTAGAGTTGACCAGAGTTGACCAGAGTTGACTTTTTGACCAAAAGTCAACTGTAAGTCAACCGTCGATCCCGATTGACCTAGTTTGACTTAGATTGACTTCCAGTGACCTAGTATGACCTAGTATGAACCAGTGTGGCCTAGTATGACTCAGTTTGACCTAGATTGATCTAGTTTTGACTTAGACTTGCATTTATGGATTGTATTAGTTTCCTTTTTCAGTATTAAGTCCTGTTTGACTCATAGTATCTTATTTTAGGTCTGTGATCACTCTGAGCGTCTGTTCACCCTATCAGCTCAGGACCACAGGCGAGTACATTCACTGATAGTTTTTATTGTCTTGATATCTACTATATCCGATTCAGTTGTAGTGTTTTACTTGATTCCTGACACGACGGTTCACGGACTAGCATACGTCGGATCCTGTCATGAGATGTTATTCCTAGACTCTCTTGGTATATGAGTATATGATATTCCTGTGTTCCTGTACTTATATAGATACTGATTTGGGAGTGGACTGGCCCCCTGCTCTTGAACCCCGTGTCATGACGTGCCATGTCCGGATCCGTGATACTATTCAGGGTTGGGAGAATTATTAGGGGTTATGTGATCAAGCCTTCCTGTAACTATACATTGCTAGCGCCACCCTCACCTCACGTAGGGTGTAGCAGACACCTCATTACCAGTTATCCAGGTTGGACGGCATGACTCTCTGTTGAGTACACCGTGAATTGCCGGGCCATGTGGATAACCATCTCTTGATTCCCTAGCCGATCACATATCGCTATAATAATTCAAATCACTTTTTACATTTATTATCATACCTTATATTTCTAGTTCAGCTTTACTTACTATACTTTCACCATGCTATGATTCATTTCTCACATGCTCTACCTGCCTTTCATACTGTACCATGATTTGAGACTAAGTTCTGTTTGAAAGAAGGGTTACAACTCCGGTCCTTGTTTGGTTCAAGGGTTGTAACTCGGCTTTCAAATGGTTTCCAAGTCGTCGATATATTTTGTCTTATATTTCATTATTGCTGTCTCTTATAGTATTTCTCAATTCATATGGAACTGCTGTTGGTGTTTTGTACTTGCTTATTTTTCTAAGAGGATACCGTTGACAAATTTTACAGATGACTCTGAGACTGACTGCCCGACCTACTATGGGGTTGAGTCCGATGGACTAGATTTAGAACGTGGCTTATTGGTAGAGCCACTGGACTTTGCTCACCCTGAGTAGCATAGTTAGTTAGGTTTGCCTGGCCTGCGAGCCAGCTAGTACATTTCAGTTTGTAGTATCTTTATACTTATATTTTCTGAGACTCTGGATTTGTGTTTAGCTCTGACTTGTGGATATTTGGACTCGTTTCCTGTTTATCTATCATATCTCTTTTCATGCTATCTACCTTAGTTTTGATTATGTGATTGAGACTGTATTGCTATATCACCTCCATTCGGAGTGTATATACTGTACAGGTACATTTATCTGTTTTAGTCGTAGCAATTACAGACCCTATATACAGCGTTCTACCGCCGATTCTGCGACGTAGGCTGGACGTAACCACGTGCTCGTACCCCTCTTCAGGGTGCGGGTCGTGACATATTTATAGGGTTCGAGGTAGGCAGAATTCGGCCAGAATTCTATATGTAGAATTCAAATTTTTGGCCGTTGGACAACTAGCAGTGATCAAGACCTAAAAATCAGCATCATGTAATTTAGGGGGCAGAGTTCGGCCCGAACTTTATGTGGAGGCAGAGTTCGGCCCAAACTCTGTCTCCTATGGACAGAATGTTCTCAGTGGGCTTTTGGATGTATGGGTTGATTGGGATTTGGGCTAAATAAACCTATAAAGCTACGTCTAGCCCATAGTTGCTCAGTATGACCCAACTTACATCATCCTATACTCAAAAATAATAAAAAATACAGACTCCAGTATACACAGAATAGTAAATCTTCAAGCAGCTGTGATCTTGAACCAATAAGCTGAGTAGATTGATTTCGAGCTCGATGTATCAAATTGGATTATGAAAAATATTGTTTTGTTAATTTTCAAGATTAGGTTGACTGTGATCCTGTTTGGGTCAACACTCATGTTAAGACAAATCAAAATAGACCTCAAAGGAATGACGACGACGTTGAGGATGTAGGTATATTCAATGTAAGGGGCAAGCCTATTGGGGCTAGTAAGAAACGGTGGTTGACTGACGACGAGTATGATGCCGCTCACCAATATCTCTTGTTAAATTATGACATACAAGAAGTGGGAGATTTGGAGAAGTAAGTGACTACAATTACACTCGTTATAATCTTTAATTTGGTGAAGTAACTGAATACACTTATTCTTATTCTCTCTAACAGTGTATTTAGAGATGAATTCAAAATGAGGACACCCGATATTACCGATGAAGGACGTCCAGGTTTCGTAAATACGTAAGTAACTAAGATAATAATTTATGCAGCTACCATTAAAATATATGCATCTGAAATATTTAAATTATCAATATTTGTTTACAGGTTTTATTGCCTGAAACAACACTCACAAATGAGAGTATTCGTTATTTGGCATTGGGACCGAAGAAGCATGCAAAGACTTGGCCAGGCTATGTCGTTAATGGCTTCAAGTTTAAGGCAACTCAGAATGCTAGAAATGCCGAATATGTCAATGATGGCTTCAGTACCAAAGATTCTGGTGTTTACATAAGAGGCACCATCTATGACGACGAACTGGACTTTGACTATTATGGAGTGCTTCGGGATATTGTAGATTTACAATATAGTACCGCATATGATATACATATTGTGATGTTCAAATGTGAGTGGTTCGATATGACACCAAATATCGGTTGGAGAATCGATAAACAATTTGGATTCGTCAATATAAATTATCGCAGGAGGTATAGAGGGTCCGACACGTTTGCGATAGCAAGTCAGGCTGTTCAAGTCTACTATACAAGCTACCCAAGGCATTGTAGAGATCGATTTGACTGGTGGACAGTATACAAGATTAAATCTAGAAATACATTCAACGTTGGAGACCCAGCATACCAAGAGGACCACATCGAAAAGTCCCAATACGTGGTACAACAGTCGGATACCATGGATGATGAAAATATTGTTAAGGAAAATAGAGGGGAGGAAGAGGTTGATACACAAGACTTAGCTGTCAACCAGAGGAGAAAGAGGCGTCTTGTCCCAAATATTGAGGATGATGATAAAGAAGAAGAAGAAGAAGAAGAAGAAGAAGAAGAAGAAGAAGAATAACTTGATGATGATGAGGATACAGATGAAGTCGACGATAAAGATGAAGATGAGGACGATGATGAGGACAAGGATGAGGACGAGGACAAAGACGATGACGACGATTAGATAAAATATCAGTATATATTAAAAATACTTTCAATTATGTGATTTTAGTTTGACCTCATAAAAGCACTTATAACTTAGTAAATTCAGTTTAAACTTCTACATATTCTTATTTTATATGGCACTCCTAGTTCTTTTCTTTGTGGCGTCACTCGTCGCCTGCTGATGGCTAGCACTCGTCGTCGTGGTGCTGGTAGTGCTGGTTGTTGTGGTGGTGGTGGGCGTGGTCGTGGTGGTGGTCGTGGTCTCCTTCAGCCTTCCCAGAAGGCGACGCCCGCTAGCGATCCCGACCCGAAGAGTACCCCGGGCACAGACGCATTCCGCCGTCGATCTACCACGGGGCTATCGACACCTTCGTCGAGTGCGTCTCCATCCGCTAGCGGATCCGTTCCGCCAGCGGATCCGCCAGCGGTACCACCAGTTACTGCATAGTAGGCCCCGGAGTACCCCCGGATTCAGTTACACCCGGTTACTGGTGAGTACATGTGTGGAGCCACGGATCCTCCGACGCCACCAGATAGGCCGATGGACGAGTTCCGACGAGAGCTATGGCCCGCGGGTGAAGCGTAAGTAAATTTAAGTTAATTTAATAAATTTGTTTCATTTATTCAAGTTAATAATCCAGTCGTTGCTTATTTGTAGGTTTTTTCCGTGGGATGCTACCAGGCTTCTAGGGCAGATTATCCGGGCTAACTACCGTGGTCCCTACCTGTAACACCCAGTTTTCTGAAATTGGAATATTTTTTTGAAAATTTATTATTTTTATTATTTATTAATGGTATTTTAGTCATGATATAATTTTTGGTGATTTTTAGTTAATTTTAAACTATTTTTCTAAGTCACGACTTGTGACTTTGGTTAACTACTAGTGTAACCCTAGAGATTATGTGACCTAGAGACTAACCATGACCATGTGAGCCTAACCATGTGTTTAGAATATCAATTACCACTTTTTAGTTAAAAGGGTATTTTGGTAATTTATTAGAATTTATTAGAATTTATTGGAATTATTTGAATTTATGTGATTTATTATTATTTAATTAGTTGATTAGTGTCATGTTAGCTTCTAACCTAGTTTAGCCTAATCTAGAGGTTAGCAACTAACCTAGAAGACTAAGTAGAGGATGTTAGCATTATGTATAAATATCTAGTTTACAAATATCTAGATATTACCTATCTAAGGTATTTCCTAGAAACCTAAATATCTATCTCCTTAGTCAAAACCTTAAGGGCTAAGTTTGCAAGGTGGAAAGGGACCCTAATATCTACCCATACCCTTCCCATGGCAGCAAACCCTACCCCCATCACATATATGCACCCCCCTCATCAACATGCCATTTTTACATACACAAAACCTTGAAATTTCCATTCCTTCACAAGACCATAACTTCATCAATTTTGATCCTTTTCACCTTTAGTTTCTTGCATTGGGACCCTACTATACTGAGGAAGCTGAGGGAGGCTAGCAATCAAAGTTTTACAAGGCTAGGACATCACCAAGGGAAGTGGACACCCCCCCTATTCTAGGCTTTTTATTGAGTTTTCACTCAATAGGTAAATACCCTCAAACCTTGTTAATATTGTGATTTCTCTTCATGATTGCATGCATCTAGGTACCATAGACCTGTAGGTCAAGTCTGGTAGGATCTAGGTTGGATTTGGTGTCTGTATCGGACACGTATCCATGGTTTTAAATAAGTGTTTGGTGAAATGCCACTTAGGTTTTAATGTTGTGTTTTTGTTAAATAAATTATATTTTTGGGTAGCCCTAGACATGTAGGACACAACCCTAGTTGACTGAGCACACTTCGTGTCGTGTTCGTGTCCAAAACGGGATACGAACACACTGTTAAAACCATACTGTGCACACTGTAAAACCCTACTGTTTGACACTTCGTGTCGTGTCCACACGTGTCGTGGACACGATACAGAAACCTAGACACGAACCTAACCACCCCACCTACCCACTGACACGAGCACAAGGCTCTACGTGCCACGTGTGGAGCACACGACCCTTCGACACGCGTGCACGAGACTGTGCACGCTGTCCTGCTACCCGACACTGATTGTGGATACGACATAACACGTGGAGGGGTGACACTTGGTGGACACGAGGGGCAATGTCTGCGAACATGCCTCCAAAGTCTCATGACTTCTCGTGTCGTGTCGAGTGAGAAAACTCACTTGTACTGGACACGTACTGCACTGCACGCGCACGTTTTCCTCACTGACACGCAACTCGTGTCGCACGGACACGAGTCGTAGACACCTCGTGTTGACACGAGTGTGTAGCCCAACACGTGGGCTACACGTGGACATGACCACGAGGTCCCACGTGGCTCGTGTCATGTCCACGAGACACGTGAACCGCTGCACGACGTGGTGCTAAACCGCGTGTATCAGTCGAAAAAACTCGACTGATACGGTGTTCGTGCGCGGACACGGGGACACGTGGACACTGTGCAGGATACCTAATAGCTAGACCAAACCTAGGCGAACCTAGGGACACGAGCACGACACCTCGCATGCCCTGTGTCGTGAGCACGAGACACGTGAACACGTGCACGATACAGTGCAAATTCCAGTACAATGTGTTACCCGATTTGGTTTTTGATCACTTGGACACTTCGAATCGTGTCATGGTGTCGTGTCAGACACTTAGGACACTAGAGGACACCTAGGGCTAGTGTTACCAACCTTGAGTTTCGAGCCTTAGCTCGGTTTGGGTCGGGTATTGGGTTTACCTACTTTCCTATGAATAGTGATTCCTGGGTTCTTAAATTTGGTACTTCTGAGTTTCAAAATAAATTTCTAACTAAAATTGTGTAATATATATGCGTATTTCTGTGTGTATCTATATTGTATATATGTGTATATGTGTGTTTAGGTGTGTGTCTTAGGGTGTATACATGGGTATATATGTGTGTATATACATAGGTATATATATATATATTGTGTGTGCGTGTGTGTTTGATTTCTGGGTTCCAGAAATCTGGAAACACCCACCCCTCCCTCTCACTGTTAAACACACACACACACCATGCCCTCTTGTATCAGTATCTCTCTCTCTCTCTCTCTCTCTCTCTCTCTAATTCACTCTCTCTCATTATTTCCCTCTCTCACTATCTATATATGTTATATATGTTATTATATATATATATATATATATATATATATATATTTTATATATGTTATTATATATATGTGTCATTATATATATATGTGTGTGTGATTTTGAATTATATATAGTGTATACATATATTGATATATATATGTAGTAGATAGACTTGTGTATATCTATATATATAGATATGTATATATATGTGACTTTCTAGATATAGGTTTATATGGAAACCTATATGAAATTAGCCTATGGTCTAAGTTACTAGCCTATGGCCATTAGGGGCTAACCCTAATTGACCTAATGACCCATGACCTAACTAGTTGACCTTTGTTTGACTATAGTTGACCAAAGTCAACCTTAGGTCAAACTTGACCTAGTTGACCTAGATTGAACTTGAATTAACCTAGAATGACTAGTTTGACTAAACCCTAACTAGTCTGACCATGTTTGACCTAACTTTGACTAGTTTGACCTAGTTGACTTTTAGAGTTGACCAGAGTAGGCCAAGAGTTGACTTTTGACCAGATTGACCTAGAATCATGTAGTATGCATAGTAAACTTCATTTTTACTATTTAGAATACATTGTGACTTGTTGCTCTGATCAGGAGCCAGACACCTCTCCTCAGACAGCATATTCTCTATAGACATTCATACATCAGGCGAGTACATACTCTGACCGTTTCATACTTGCCAGGAATTATATTCTTGCTCTAGATTACTTTACTTGATGCTAACACGATGGTTATCACGGATTGGTACTATATGGATCTTTTTATGAGATGTTATCCCCCTCGGGAGCATCAGATACAGCATGTTTGTACGTTTCACGAATCATCATGTATCTCTATGCTTCCATAGATTCACGAATTGTTTGTGACTCATGTACTCTCATGTTCACAGAGCCTCTCATGAATCACCCATTTATGGACTTATCACGAATCTTAACATAACTTGAACAGATCTTTATGTATTGATTGGGGATGGGGGAGTGAGAATAATCATGTGGATATTACCCAGTAGTTGTAGTCATGAATCACTCTTAGCTGTAGTCATGAATCTCCTATGCCATTTCACATGTCTATATTTTACTCTGACTCACTAGTCACTGCTAGTTCTCTATTATAGTAGATATTTTATTACAGTTATCTCTTTTACTACATGTATCTTCCTTCAGCGTTTCCTGTATTTTACTCTATTGTATGCTTTATATTTCCTATCATACTATGCACTACGTGAGATGTATTGTGCTCGTTCTTGTCCTGACTGGACCTGTTGAAAATATTACAAAGGATGAGGAAGAGGCCCTGGTGTCTATCTATTATGGAGCAGGACTAGATGACACTTATGTTGTGGACCCTCAGCAGGATCCACCTGCAGCTGAGGATGTTGCTCCAGTAGTCTAGGCGAGTTTAGCTAGACAGTCATTTTCATATTATTATTTTGTCTCACATTCTGAGTTATATTTTGAGATGTTGAGATGTATAGACCCTTAGACTTATTTGTATATTGGGTTGATATTCTGGATGTTATGTTATCCTAGACACTTAGACTTATTTCTTCTATTGTATTGTTCTCTTTGAGTTACTATCTATCTATCTATCTTTCATTCTTCTACCTTAGATGTGATTGAGATGTATATTGTTATGTCACCTCCCTTCGGAGAGTATATATTGCACAGGTACTTTTATATTGTTAGATGATTGACCTAGGACAGCGTTCTACCGTCGACACTACGGCGTAGGCTGGACGTACCTACTTTTCGTGCCCCTATACAGGGTGCGGGTCGTGATACGTTTTTAGTGGTGGCCCACGCAGGTCGAGTTTATGTAGTGGTATTCGAACTAGAGTATCACTACAGCCTGTGATAGGATTTGAGGAATAGGCTTAGAAAGAGTGAATACTCAATCACAATTAGGAAATTTCCATGGATTTGAATCTACTGACTTTTGTTCAAATCTGTATAATCTATTTCATATTGTCCTTCTTGATACTATCATCCTTGTACCGTTATTGACTTCCTTATTGATCTGTCTTCAGGATGGTGGAGACACGATCGCAGCGTCTCGGTCCAGGTGACACCACTGAGAGGTCTGCCACCTCCCGTCCAGCTCACTAGGACCCAGGGACCACAGCTCCCCTTACTCCAGCTCATGTGGGAGCTTCTGCCACATTTGGGGGTGCACCTCTATCTATTCGGGGGACCATCCCAGCTACCCCAAACATGTCTCCCCCGCAGTTTCGTCAGCCATAATTTCAGCAGCACCATCAGCAGTTCCAGCCGCCGATGCCATCTGGATTAGTATATGCTGCACAGATGTTTTCATACTTCCAGCATTTCTTAGAGATGCATCAGGCCCAGCAGCAGCGTCAGACAGCGGAGTTTACCATGGGCATAGATGAGGCCCATCAGCTGGCTAGAGCGACGGTGGAGAGGTTGGCTGTCCAGCCATAGGAAGGATTGGGACAGCCACGACAGCAGAGGATTCCGGGCATTCAGGAGTTCAAGAAAATGAACCCCAGGGACTCCTTGGGAACAGAGGGGATTCTTTATGCTGATGACTGGATTGAGCACATTGAGGAGATCTTCCGACTGGCGGAGATACCAGCCAGACTCCAGATAGAGGCAACAGCCAGCCAGATGCGGGATCTTGCCCGTACCTGGTATCAGACGGACCCGAGGGTAGGCACTCCAGGGCAGACATGGGGAGCTTTCAAGGAGCTCTTCAAGGAGAAGTTTTTTTCGGATCAGGCAGTCGGTGCCTTGGAGACCCAGTTCGAGAACCTGGTTCAGGGGAACCAGACTGTAGAGGAGTATTCCGGTGAGTTTTGCCGGTTGAGCAGATTTGTGGAGAGCCTTAGCGAGACAGCGAAGGCGAGGAGGTTCAGGAAGGGCTTGGTCAAGGAGGTCAAGTCCTTGACCAAGAGTGACAGGAATGCCACTTTTGAGGAGATTCTGGCAGGAGCGATGGCAGCTGAGGATGATCTTGAGCTGAAGCTCAAGAGGAGCCGTGATACACAGGGAGCCGGCAGCAGTGGAGGTTGTCACGACCCGCACCCATTTTTTTTTTAAAACAGATACGAGACGTGTCCAAGCCAGCCTACGCCGCAGTGTCGGCGGTAGAACGCTGTCACGGCCATGAAGATCAAAATCACAAATAATGCTCATTCACATAATTAATTTAACTTACAATGATCACAAGTTTTACATTTGTAGAAAATATAAACTTGTACACATAAATGAATGACTACAACTCAACTATCTACTAGTCTCTAGGCTTTTGTCTGCAAGTGTTCCCGTCACTCCCAAAGCTAAGTGAATCCACGGCTAACCTGAAAATGTTGGTTTCCAGTCAGGAATGGAACGAGCACAATTCACTGAATGCAATTTCAAATAAAGAAGATGACTATAAAACAAAGGTTAGACATCAATTATGAGTTTTGAAAATAAACAGGAAATACAGAAAACCAATAGTAAATAAATAGATACACCTGACTTTCCCCAACTGCTAGAAGTACCTTTGATATGTGATCGGTCTCGGGATAATTATGCGACATTGTCTACACTGTCTAAAGTTACACTGTCTACACTGTCTAAGTTACACTGTCTATATTACACTGTCTAAATTACACTGCCTACATTATGTGAATTGCACTGTCTACAATTAATAAGCAATAGAGATCACTACACTGTCTACGAAAATAAGCAATGATAATCACTGTCTACACTGTCTACGATAAATAAGCAATAGTAATCACTGTCTACACTGTCTACAAGAAGTAATGAATCACTGTCTACACTGTCTACACTGTCTAAGGTCAGATCACACATCGTTGGTACTTCTCTTTCCCGACTCAACAATTTATACTAGAAAATAATCACATAACCAATGGCCAATCAATGAAATATAGTAAAAATTAATATCGAAATGCAGACAATAAACTGTACTCGCCTGTGGTCCTTTGCTGGTGAAACCGACAATCTGAACTACTCAATGTGCCACTATAGTCAAAACCCGTACAACAGTCCTCAGAAGCTGAAATAAACAATACCAATGATCTCAGAATAGTCCAATTAGCTAGGATTGCCTGTCCTTAAGTCCAATTCTGGACACAGGGGCAAAACGATAATTTTGGGCAAAAACGATGTCCGCCGTTGGACCCGCTTTGCTCCGAAAAGCGTGCCAGAGTCAACGATCTCTAAAGTCGTCAAACTATATGTCTACGAATCCAGTTTTCCGATACGAACCCAACCGTATGTCCAAAGTTGGATTCCGGCGGGCCGTGCACAAAATCGTCCGTTGAGTCGGACCGTGGGGCCCGCAAAACGATGTCGGATTCGACAGTCTCAGAATTGGACCAAACTTGGCATACAGGACCAAAAAAACGATACGGTTCTGTTGGCGCAAGTTTCGTCTCGATCTGACGAGCGTGCACAAAGTAATTGGAGAATTTGCAAAGTGCACGATACGGGGAATTTCGACGGATACGTATCAAATTCGTCGCGCACACGCGACCAATTTGAATTCCGTCAAAGCCCACACGACCACAAAACCGTTACGCAGCTTTCGATGCCACGTCGTCCGGTTTGGCGGGGCGCACGTCGTGTGGAACAATTTCATTGAATTTTTCTATTATTCAAACAGGTTTTTGTCAATCTTTGAAAGGGTATTAACAGTGATTTACTTGATGAAAAATAAAAGTAAAAGATAGGTTTCGAACTCGTATAGGTTATCTAAAACTGTCTTCAAATAGAATCTCAAAACTGTCGATCGTTCGACTGGAATTAGCCTTCCAAATCGGGTGTTGGGACTGGGTTTTGCCCTGTTTTAAACAAGTTTCTCGATCGACTTTGGGTCAATTTTCTGGGCTCGTTGATCAGCGATATCCAACTCTATCAGTTGGGACTCAGAGGGGGTTAGGTTGGTGACGTACCGGTGAAGACGATTCGAAAAACCACGTCTCGGAGACGGAGAGATCCTTCTGCGAAGTAGGGTAGATGGCTGTTCTTGTACTGCCATTGCAGTGCCCTGTTTCGTGCGACTTCGGTCGGCCTGCTGCCTCCGGCCAACGGCCGGCCGCCACGACGGCGGCGCGGAGGCCGCACGCGCGCGCGCGCGGGAGGTGCGGCGTGTTAGGGTTAGGCTTTGTGATGTCGCGACGAAAACCTCCTATGTCCGCTGTTCTTCGACCTGTACATAAATACAGTTCGGGTCTGGGGATGGTTAGTGCTGGGCTCGGGGGAAAGCTTGGGCCGGCTTGGGGTTTTAACTGAGGGTCGGGGCTGGGCTCCCTGCTCGGGCTGGCCAAGCTTGGGCTGGGGAGTTTGTCACATAAGAGGTTTAATTTAATCAAAAAGTCAGTCAAGGCCGTTCAACTGAAACATTCACCAAAGATGACTATTTCACAGGGAAGAAAATTTTGAACCTTCCAATCCCAAATGGTTTGCAATAACTGAAGGTCTGTTGACAAGAAAAATCCTTTGATTGGACTTTCCTTAATTCTCAACAGTTGTGTTGACCACAGGACACCTCAAAAGCACCCCAACAAAGAAACTTCAATATATAGTAGCCAAAGTAGCACAAAGGAATAAAATAAAGTAGGAAGTTAAAAATCCAAAACTTAGCAATATTGAGTAATAGGTTTTTCTTCTTTTCTTATTATTAATATAGAACTCTACATATATATCTATATACACTCACCCATATATCTATATATATTCATGTATACATACACCTATATACTTGTATTTATATATACACACATAAATTATTTACATTATATATATACACATACATAATATTTATATTTATATATAACAATTCTCCAAAAATCTAATTAAGTACTTTAATAAAATACCAATCTCAATAAATAATAATAATAATAAAAATAACGAAATATAATAAACCCCTAATGGTGTATATGTTTTTAGACATCCAATTATATCGTCTAGTACCACTTTAGCTAAGAGAACTATATATACATATTTATTCACACACATATAATCAAATAATAATATTTAATAATCACCCCAATAATATAATAATGATAATAATAATAATAATGAAATTTAATAACTAATAATGGTGTACATGCCTTTGCGTACAGTCCAATACTCCAGAGTATACCAGGACCTATTCTATACCAATATCCTTGAATATTTACTAATGAGAATATTTTATAATATTTAAATAAGAATATTTAAAATATTCAATAGATCACTAAAATGGGATACGACGCAACCATACCAAAATACATCAACACGAATGTCATTGGACATCCCGCATGACTACATGGGCTTGGGCTTGGTACGGTCTAGTCCGGGCTGGTTTGGTACAACCGGGTCTCCTAAATTCAAATAATATTAAATATAAATCATTAAACTATTTATAACGGTCATGTCACAACTTAGCCTGGTTTTCCTAGTTAGGACATCACTATGGCTCGGCCTTCCTTGACATGGCTAATACACTAGTCAAAGCACACCACTGCGCTATTCGTGCCATGATTCATAGTCGTCTTGTACTTCCAAAACTCAACCATGGCCAAAATTTTCTACCGTAATAAAATAAATAATTATTTCTAACATTCTAAAATCACCATTTAAATAAAATAAATAATGATAAAATATTTTTAAAAGATCCGAGAAGGGGAGCTACAGAGGTCAGGCCAAGAGGCCTCACTATCAGCAGAGGCAGAGGCAGAGGCAGCCACAGCAGTATCAGCAGCCGAGGCAGCAGCAACAGGCCCCGAGACAGCAGACTACCAGTTGTCTCAACTGTAAGAAGCCGGAACATGGATGGGGAGAGTGCAGGAAGAGGCTGGGCTGGTGCCTACTATGTGGGACAGCGGACCACCAGCTGAAGAAGTGTTCCCAGTACATAGGCAGAGTAGCACAGGGAGCAGTAACAGGAGCAGGAGCCACTGCTCCGGTAGGTCAGCAGAGGGGACTGTTATAGCCACAGCAGCAGAGATTTATGCAGTTTCAGCAACAGGCTGGAAGAGGCCAGCAGGGGCAAGCTTACGCCATGACAGTTGAGGATGCTCAGGCAGTTGGCAATGAGCTTGCAGGTTCTGTTCTTCTAAATTCCATTCCCACCTTGCTTCATTATATCTATCTCGAAATCCAATTCCATCTGCTCCTACTTGTTTCTTTATTATTGATAAGTTTTGACCTGGTAGTTCTTTTTATTTTTATTGATTGCTTGTTTGTTTCTTCATCTCTTACTTAGGAGTAGGAGTAGGAGTAGGAGTAGCTTTAGCTGTTAATATAATTCTTGAGTAACTTCTTTTGTCATGAAATTTCCCTTAAATGAATTAATGTATGTGCTATGCCTTTTTGACTTAGAATTGATAGAGTAGCTCTGACCATAGAATGGTAACCCTTTTAGCCCTGTGATTTATTGTTTCCTTATCTTTCCAGTCTATACCTATGACCAGGACTGTCCCACTTAACCTGCCCCTTTATACTACTATTGCATCATAATTTTCGGTTCAATTTAGGTACCATAGACCTTTTCCACTCTAAATTATGATCATCGTAGGCACATTATCGTGACTTTTAAATTAGGAGCACAAGACTAGTTGTTTTCTCAGAAACAACTTCACATACATGACCTAGACATGACACTCTACACCCATGACCTTAGTATCCCACTCAGGCATACCATCGTGTGCTTCATTTGCTTAGTACGATTTTTCTGACCCGAGACTCCATCCTGATTTACTCCATGGAGTTACTTTTGATTTCGATTTGAATTAAGGACACCTTATGGCCTAAAACTGGCAGCCAATTTTTGGACATAATCCAGTATAGGTCTACTGCCCATATTTTACTTGTTGACCTTGTATGTTTCTAGGTAGTAGCTTCGACCCTAATTGTTGGAGGTTTGACCTAGGAGGAGTACGACCATCTTAATTTCGAGGACGAAATTATTTTAAGGAGGGTAGACTTGTAACACCCAATTTTCTAAAATTGGGGTATTTTTTGAAAATTTATTATTTTTATTATTTATTAATGGTATTTTAGTCATGATATAATTTTTGGTAATTTTTAGTTAATTTTAAACTATTTTTCTAAGTCACGACTTGTGACTTTGGTTAACTACTAGTGTATACCTAGTGTAACCCTAGAGATTATGTGACCTAGAGACTAACCATGACCATGTGAGCCTAACCATGTGTTTAGAATATCAATTACCACTTTTTAGTCAAAAGGGTATTTTGGTAATTTATTAGAATTTATTGGAATTATTTGGATTTATGTGATTTATTATTATTTAATTAGTTGATTAGTGTCATGTTAGCTTCTAACCTAGTTTAGCCTAATCTAGAGGTTAGCAACTAACCTAGAAGACTAAGTAGAGGATATTAGCTTTATGTATAAATATCTAGTTTACAAATATCTAGATATTGCCTATCTAAGGTATTTCCTAGAAACCTAAATATCTATCTCCTTAGTCAAAATCTTAAGGGCTAAGTTTGCAAGGTGGAAAGGGACCCTAATATCTACCCATACCCTTCCCATGGCAGCCAACCCTACCCCCCATCACATATATGCACCCCCCTCATCAACATGCCATTTTTACATACACAAAACCTTGAAATTCCCATTCCTTCACAAGACCATAACTTCATCAATTTTGATCCTTTTCACCTCTAGTTTCTTGCATTGGGACCCTACTATACTGAGGAAGCTGAGGGAGGCTAGCAATCAAAGTTTCACAAGGCTAGGACATCACCAAGAGAAGTAGACACCCCCTATTCTAGGCTTTTCATTGAGTTTTCACTCAATAGGTAAATACCCTCAAACCTTGTTAATATTGTGATTTCTCTTCATGATTGCATGCATCTAGGTACCATAGACCTGTAGGTCAAGTCTGGTAGGATCTAGGTTGGATTTGGTGTCCGTATCGGACACGTATCCATGGTTTTAAATAAGTGTTTGGTGAAATGCCACTTAGGTTTTAATGTTGTGTTTTTGTGAAACAAATTATATTTTTGGGTAGCCCTAGGCATGTAGGACACAACCCTAGTTGACTGAGCACACTTCGTGTCGTGTCCATGTCCAAAACGGGATACGAACACACTGTTAACACCACACTGTGCACACTGTAAAACCCTATTGTTTGACACTTCGTGTCGTGTCCACACGTATCATGGACACGATACAGAAACCTAGACATGAACCTAACCACCCCACCTACCTACTGACACGAGCACAAGGCTCTATGTGCCACGTGTGGAGCACACGACCTTCGACATGCGTGCACGAGACTGTGCACGCTGTCCTGCTACCCGACACTGATTGCGGACACGACACAACACGTTGAGGGGTAACACTTGGTGGACACGAGGGGGCAATGTCTGCGAACATGCCCCCAAATTCTCATGACTTCTCGTGTCGTGTCGAGTGAGAAAACTTACTTGCACTAGACACGCACTGTACTGCACGTGCACATTTTCCTCACTGACACGCGACTCGTGTCGCACGAACACGAGTCGTGGACACCTCGTGTTGACACGAGTGTGTAGCCCAACACGTGGGCTACACGCGGACATGACCACGAGGTCCCACGTGGCTCGTGTCGTGTCCACGAGACACGTGAACCGCTGCACGACGCGGTGCTAAACCGCGTGTATCAGTCGAGAAAACTCGACTGATACGGTGTTCGTGCGCGGACACGGGGACACGTGGACACTGTGCAGGCTACCTAATAGCTAGACCAACCCTAGGTGAACCTAGGGACACGAGCACGACACCTCACGTGCCTTGTGTCGTGAGCACGAGACATGTGAACACGTGCACGATACAGTACAAATTCCAGTGCACTGTATTACCAAATTTGGTTTTTGATCACTTGGACACTTCGAATCGTGTCATGGTGTCGTGTCAGACACTTAGGACACTAGAGGACTCCTATGGCTAGTGTTACCAACCTTGGGTTTCGAGCCTTAGCTCGGTTTGGGTCGGGTATTGGGTTTACCTAATTCCTATGAATAGTGATTCCTGGGTTCTTAAATTTGGTACTTCTGAGTTTCAAAATGAATTTCTAACTAAAATTGTGTAATACATATGCGTATTTCTGTGTGTATCTATATTGTATATATATGTATATGTGTATATGTGTGTTTAGGTGTGTGTCTTAGGGTGTATACATGGGTATATACGTGTGTATATACATAGGTATATTTATATGTATTGTGTGTACGTGTGTGTTTGATTTCTGGGTTCCAAAAATCTGGAAACACCCCCCCCCTCTCACTGTTAAACACACACACACACCATGCCCCCTTGTATCAGTATTTCTCTCTCTCTCTCTCTAATTCACTCTCTCATTATTTTCCTCTCTCATTATCTATATATGTTATATATGTTATTATATATATATATATATATATATATATATATATATATATATATATATATATATATATATATATATATATATATATATATATATATATATATATATATATATATATATTAAATAAAAAAAAAAAAAATATATATATATATATATATATATATATATATATATATATATATATATATATATATATTGTGTGTGTGTGTGTGTGTGATTTTGAATTATATATAGTGTATACATATATTGATATATATATATATATATATATATATATATATATATATATATATATATATATATATATACACAAGTCTATCTACTACATATATATATATATATATATATATATATATATATATATATATATATATATATATATATGTAGTAGATAGACTTGTGTATATCTATATATATAGATATGTATATATATGTGACTTTCTAGATATAGGTTTATATGGAAACCTATATGAAATTAGCCTATGGTCTAAGTTACTAGCTTATGGCCATTAGGGGCTAACCCTAATTGACCTAATGACCCATGACCTAACTAGTTGACCCTTGTTTGACTAGAGTTGACCAAAGTCAACCTTAGGTCAAACTTGACCTAGTTGACCTAGATTGAACTTGAATTAACCTAGAATGACTAGTTTGACTAAACCCTAACTAGTCTGACCATATTTGACCTAACTTTGACTAGTTTGACCTAGTTTACTTTTAGAGTTGACCAGAGTTGACCAAGAGTTGACTTTTGACCAGCTTGACCTAGAATCATGTAGTATGCATAGTAAACTTTATTTTTACTATTTAGAATACATTGTGACTTGTTGCTCTGATCAGGAGCCAGACACCTCTCCTCAGACATCATATTCTCTACAGACATTCATACATCAGGCGAGTACATTCTCTGACTGTTTCATACTTTCCAGGATTTATATTCTTGCTCTAGATTACTTTACTTGATGCTGACACGATGGTTATCACGGATTGGTACTATATGGATCTTTTCATGAGATGTTATCCCCCTCGGGAGCATCAGATACAGTATGTTTGTGCGTTTCACGAATCATCATGTATCTCTATGCTTCCATAGATTCACGAATCGCTTGTGACTCATGTACTCTCATGTTCACAGAGCCTCTCATGAATCACCCATTTATGGGCTTATCACGAATCTTAACATAACTTGAACAGATCCTTGTGTATTGGTTGGGGATGGGGGAGTGAGAATAGTCATGTGGATATTACCCAGTAGCTGTAGTCATGAATCACTCTTAGCTGTAGTCATGAATCTCCTATGCCATTTCACATGTCTATATTTTACTCTGACTTACTAGTCACTGCTAGTTCTCTATTATAGTAGATATTTTATTACAGTTATCTCTTGTACTACATGTATCTTCCTTCAGCGTTTTCTGTATTTTACTCTATTGCATGTTTTATATTTCCTATCATACTATGCACTGCGTGAGATGTATTGTGCTCGTTCCTGTCCTGACTAGACCTGTTGAAAATATTACAGAGGATGAGGAAGAGGCCCTGGTGTCTACCTATTATGGAGCAGGACTAGATGACACTTATGTTGTGGACCCTCAGCAGGATCCACCTGCAGCTGAGGATATTGTCCCAGTAGTCTAGGCTAGTTTAGCTAGACAGTCATTTTCATATTATTATTTTGTCTCACATTCTGAGTTATATTTTGAGATGTTGAGATGTATAGACCCTTAGACTTATTTGTATATTGGGTTGATATTATGGATGTTATGTTATCCTAGACACTTAGACTTATTTCTTCTATTGTACTGTTCTCTTTGAGTTACTATCTATCTATCTATCTTTCATTCTTCTACCTTAGATGTGATTGAGATGTATATTGTTATGTCACCTCCCTTCGGAGAGTATATACTGCACGGATACTTTTATATTGTTAGATGATTGACCTAGGACAGCGTTCTACCGTCGACACTGCGGCGTAGGCTGGACGTACCCACTTCTCGTGCCCCTATACAGGGTGCGGGTCATGACACTACCTCAATTTTTCTAAGGTGCCCCTAGACTTGCAGTACCGCTGGCTCGACGAGATGAGGGTATATATATATATATATATATATATATATATATATATATATATATATATATAAAATATATATATATCTTGTGATTAATTATTAATTACTCTTTAATCAACTATTTTTTAATATCGTAATAATTAAATTTATATGTCAGAGGACCTTCTGGTGGCCCCCGCATCGCGAGGAGACGATCCGCAGGACCTATAGAAGCACCGCCGGAAAGAAGATCCGAGATGCAGTTTATGACCTTCAAACGGCGCATTCAAAGAAGGAGTAGATTCGATAGGACTACTATGAGCAGCTCTTGGAGAAGATGGACGCTCCTGACTTCAAGAAGAAATCGAAAAAAGCGAAAACGAACCGACGGGCCACGGGACTACATACAATGCTTGCAGAATTGGTGAGATATCGCAAATTCATTCTACTATGTAATTCGGTACTATTAATATATTTAATTAATTAAATTCTATGAATATTTCGTATGCAGACCCAATGGACGTTGAAGGAGGGAAAAGATGCTGACTCGGTCACTATGCACGTTGTATTCCAGCATACCCACAAGAGGCGAAAGGATGGGAGCTTCGTCGACGAGAGGGCCAAGGAGACGGATGTAAGTACTTACGTTTATGAGATTTATGTTAGAATTATAAGTATTCAAACTATAACTTAGGTAAACTTAGGATTCAGACTATAACTTGGGTAAACTTAGGATTCATACTATAACTTAGGGAAACATAGGATTTAGATTATAACTTAGGTAAATTTATAGTATAAACACATTCATTTGATAGGCTGTGTATCGTGAGGCCCTTAGTCGGGTTCAGCCATCTGCTCCCGAGGATGTCGGTGAAACGACGCCCGTCGGGACGCCCTCTTCTACGGACGCTCGCTACGACGACATGTTCGTAGATACCATCGGCGGCTTTAAGAAAGGGCGCCTGTACGGAGTCGGCTCCCTGGCGTCGTTGCATGCGACAATTCCAAGATTTCCACCTCTCCCGCCTCCTTCCGCGGCCCCAACAGACGATGATGTGAGGTCCCAGCTTACGCATTTGAACGAGGCAGTGTCGGACTTGTGGACGCAGTTATCCACCGACGTTCCATATCCTTCTACTACTTTCGGTCCGTCTGCTCTCGGTCCGTCTACTGGTGTTGCCGGTCCTTCTTCCGCCGGGCGTCTCTCTTTTGACCCTACTGCCCCTATCGTACCGACTCCTGCTGTGACGGCCCTTCTCGACTTGATGACGCCAGAGCAGTTATGCCAACATCCAGACCATGTCTTAGATGGATTGTCGCCACACCTGGTGGAAGTGTACATGCGTCGGGCACAGCAGGGAGTACCAGCACCATCGGATGATCCAACTCCTCCTCCTCGTTGATGTTTGTATTCGAAGATTTTGAAAAATGTTTAAATATTGAATATTTGTGTGGATAATTTGAAATATTGGATAATGTTGACTGAAATATTGAATATTTGAAATATTGGATAATTTGAAATATTTGTGTGGATAATGTGGATAATTTGAAATATTGGATAATTTGAAATATTTGTGTGGATAATTTGTGTTATTTATGTTGGTAGATGTTGTTTGAACAGGGAATGCTCTATTTTATGCATTTTTTTCAAAAAATTCTCAGTTAGCGACGGACCCATGACTACCAACCGACGAAATATCCGTCGCTACCTGGGACTATTATAAGTTAGCGACGGATGGCGACTACTCACCGATGGAATATTCGTCGCTAACTGGGACTATTCCAAGCTAGCGACGGATGGCGACAACTCACCGACGGATCGTCCGTCGGCAAGGTTCTGGAAATATAAAAAAAACACAAAATAGGATCGACGTATATTCCGTCGATAAACCGTCGCCAGTAGTCGGTAAAAGTTTGGCGACGGATAATCGTCACCAAATCCGCGATTGGTCGACGACGGACTAGCGACATATCCCGACGGAATAGCGGCAGAATATCCGTCGCCACGGTTCTGGTAGTATGAAAGATTCACAGAACCGGGTCGACAGATGTACCGTCGCTATTCCGTCGGGAGCCCGTCGACAAGTAGCGACTACCAGCAACGAGTTAGCGACAGATATTGCGTATCAGACACTCTCTGATATGCGTTTACCGACCATTTAGCGACGGATTTGTGACGGATATTTGCGTATCAAATACTCTCTGATACGCAATTACCGACCATTTTAGCGACGGATACGGCCGTCGCTAAGGCGATGTGTCATTAACTTTCTGATACGCGCTTTGATGGAAATCCATCGGTAATTCGTCACGATATGCACGAGTATGGTTGACGAAAATCCGTCGCGAAATCGTCGCTGGACGACAACTTGGCGATGGATTGTTTTTAGCGACGAGCCTTTTCCCAATGGATGTTTTTGCCCAAAATCCGTCGGCCATCCGTCGGTATTACCATTTACCGACGGCCAGGCGACGGATAAGGCCGTCGCTAAAGCGATGAATTTTGGTAGTGCATGCAGGTCTGTCCTAAGAGTACCTGGGTATTAGAGAACTATTGGGGGACTTGTTAAACTAGAAAAACTTGATACAACATAGGAAATCGGATACATCGGGTATATTGATATTCTATAAACACTTGTTATTTTTAGGTTTAGGACATTTTAACAGTTTTCTATTTTTCAGATAGTACAAAGCACGCAACACCAGAACGGTTGATCCATCTACACTTAGGGTTTCGAGCTTCCAGTACCTTCTATCGTCCCTACTATCCCTACGGGTATTATGCAGTTGATGGAGATGTTTCAAGAGTTTCTTGACACCCAGAGGGTATAGGCCTCCTTTTCCAAGCCAGACTTGTGGATACACTCTCCGAGCCAAAAAAGACTTCTGATTTTTAGATTCTCAGGCCTTTAGACTTTCCCGACACCAAGCGCATATCTTGCATCGAGTAGCAGATCGAGAACCTGGAGCCGTCACTGAAGATCATCCAAGTCTCTGAAGACCCGACTTATCTGAAGATTGGAGCCACCAACAAGGAGATCCAGAATGTAGCACGGACGATAGAACGAGACGGGGAGCCGAAACCCAAGAGAGACATGAAGACTTATGCCGAAGACAATAACTACCCTGGACCCGCAAAGCGTCGCAACACTCAGACAATGCCCTTTTAGCTGCGCCATCAGATTCAGACTCAGATGATGACCATTTGTGCTTTCTGTCGCCATCCAGGACATCGCTTCGAGGAGTGCCGCAAGTGGCTCGGACTCGGCCTATACTGCGGATCTTCTGCCCACCGAATGAAGGATTGTCAGCGGGTCACGGATCACAGTGGTCGAAGAGCACCAGGATCTCAGTAGTCAGCACCCCAGCAACCATATCTTTTTGCCAGAGCCCCTGCATTTCAGCCCCAGCAGGACATTCAGATTCAGATTCAGATTTAGCTGATGATCGTTTGCAATTTCTGCTGCCGCTCAAGACACCACTATAATGAGTGTCGCAAGAGACTGAGCCTATGCTTGTACTGCGGATCACCTGTCTATCAAGTCAAGGATTGCCTGGAGGCCGCTGATCACACTGTCCAAGGACGAGCAAGAGGAGCATCAGGACTACAACAAGGGGACCCACCTCTCCAGATTCAACAATCACATGGAGCACTACCGCATGGACCAGTCTACGTCAGGACAATTAAAGAAGATTGAAGAGATTTCAGTCCTGGAGGAATACTGAAGATAGACTGAAGACAGAAGGTTTTTTGCATGGTTGGAGAAAACTATGTATCTTAATTCGCAATCTAGTCTTCCCTTAAATTTCTCTTAGCATCTAGATCCTTTCTTGAAACTTCTTGTTTCCTATTTTTGAAACCTTGATTGATATTCGAAACTTATTTCGAGATATTATTTCCTATTCGGTAAACTTGTTTCAGATCCACGATTCGATAATTATTTGAAATCCACTATTCGATACTGTTTGCATATTTCATGATTTTGCTTCCTAGTGTTGGCTCCTATTTGGCAATTTTGTTCCCTCGTCAAACTTCATGCTATTTGAAATTTCATTCCTACTCGAGATTTCATTTCAAAATCCTGTTCCTCATTCGAATCCTTGTTTAAGCTCCGTCCTATTTAGGACATTGTTGATGATTCCTTTGAGGGTTTTTAAAGATTTCGTTTCCTTTTTGAGATTGTGACTCGTTCTCTATATAAGGCTTGTTTTCCATTCATGACTTTGATTCGAGAGTTGTTGTCCACTACTTTGTTTCGACCTTGCTTCCTACTCGTTTCAGTTTTCTATTCGAGCCTTTGTTGAAATTTGGTTTTCTATTCGTGACTTTGAGATTTTGAGATCTTGTTTCCTATTTCGGGACTTTGCTTTCGTTCGAGATTTTGTCTCCTATTCAAGAATTTGTTTTGTTCACGACCTTATTTGTCCTCGTTTCCTATTTGAGATTTCGCTTGTTTCATATTCACCATTCAATGCTTGTTTCCTATTCTCTACTTGATACCCTATTTCTGCTCACTAGTCATGGCCTTGCTTCTTGTTCGAGGTTTCTATTCGAGAATTACTTTCTATCTGCGATTTTGTTGATATTTTAGTTCTAATGGGACTTTGTATCTGTAGCCTCCTTTTTCGAAATATTTTTCATACTATTTTTTATTTGATTTAAATGGAGATTTTTAGAATTTTATGAATAATTAATTAATTATTACGGTAGATGACTTTAGCCATAGTTGAGTTTTAGAGTACAAGATGACCAAGAATCATGGCACGGATAATACAGTGGTGTGCTTTGACTAGTGTTTAGTTATGGTAGGGAAATGCCAAACCATAAGTGAGTTTCAACTAGGAAAACATGGTTTTGTTGCGCCAGGACCACTATAAATAATTTAATTATTTATTATTAATATTATTTGACTTCTAGGTGACCCGGTTGTTCCAATTTAGTTCGGACTGCACCCGAACCGAGCCTAAGCCTACGTAGTCGGGTAGGTGCATCCAGAGACGCCCATGTAGGTGTGCATTACTAGTGTTTTGTATTTTATCTTAGTGGGATATTAAGTATTTTACGATACATCTGTTACATATATATGTGTTATTGATATTATATTGTTAATTATTTATAATAGGGTAAATATTCTTTTTGTGATGTATTTCTAGATTGCTAGAATTTTATACCATGTATATATATATGTATGTATATATAAATATATATTATAGGTGTGTATTTGTATGTATATAAAAATATATTATATAAATGGGTGTAATTGTATGTATATATAAATATATTATATAAATGTGTGTATTTGTATGAATATATATATATATATATATATATATATATATATATATATATATATATATATATATATATATATATATATATATATATTAATTGCAATAAAAAGAAAAAGAAAAAGGAAAAGGAAAAGAATAAAAGAAAGAAGCAGTAGCAACCTAGCGTAGCCCAAAGACCCAAGCCCATCAACAGGCCCGAGCCCCCCATGGGAACTCAACAGCAGACTAAAGCCTGTTGAACTCAACAGCAATAAAGCGTATATATAAACGGGATCGACAGAGAGAGGGGGGAACTCGAAACCCTAACCAAAACCCATCCCCCTAGCCGCGTCGACACCCACCTCCGCGTGCGCACTCTGGCCACCGCAGCACCGTCGTGTGCGGCCAGAATCGGCCAGGAACGCGCGCACAGGCACGGAGCTAAACAGAGCAAAGGCAGCAGCACGGATTGTGGAACTGACTTCGCAGCAACATTCCATCGCGCTCGGTCGACCAATGGTCGAACCGTCTTCGCAGGTAATTCGACAACCTATACAACTGTAACTCCCATCAGTTAGGTTGATTTTAGATAAACCGTATTGCTTGGAAAATCAAACCCAAGTTCGATGAAAAACTGTCGAAACAGGACATATTTCTTATTCCAGGGACCCAAGTTGGAAGGCTGTTCTTGGTCAATCCAGTGAGAAAACTAGGAATCTACTTGAACAGGTTTTTAGACAACCTAACCGAGATGGAAATACCGTCATTAGTTTTATTTCTAGTGGTTGAGACAGTAAGATAAATCGGGTTGAAATTCAAGAAAAAAATGCGAAAAACTATTTTCAAAAACTAGAAAATTCACCGACACGACGTGCGTTCCGCCAAACCGGGCGACGTTGTCGCACACCATAAGCATCAAAAGGCGCGTATGGATATTACGGACGTGTGGTCTTTGACGGAATTCAAATTGGTCGCGTGTGCGCGACGAATTTGATGCGTATCTGTCGAAATTCACCGTATCGGCCTCTGTGCAAATTTCCCAATTACTTTGTGCACGTTCGTCAGATTGAGACGAAACTTACACCAACAGGACCGTGTCATTTTTCTGGTCCTGTATACCAAGTTTGGTCCGATTCTGAGACAGTTGATCGGATCGCCGTTTTGCGGGCCCCACGATCCGATTCAACGGGCAATTTTGTGCACGGCCCACCGGAATCCAAAATTGGACATACCGTTGGGTTTATATCGTCAAACCAAATCCGTAGACATATAGTTTGACAACTTTAGAGACCATTGACTCTGGCACGCTTTTCGGTACAAAGTAGGTCCAACGGCGGACATCGTTTTGGCCCAAAATTACCGTTTTGCCCCTGTGTCCAGAATTGGACTTAAGGACAGACAATCCTAGCTAATTTGACTATTCTGAGAACGTTGGTAATGTTTATTTCAGATTTCGGAGACAGTTATGATGATTGGACTTTATGGCGTAGCAGTTGACTATATTTTGTTGGATCTGCGTGCAACCTCCAGGCAAGATATATTGCCTCCCTCTACAGTTTAATTTCATGTTTATAGTTTTCATATTATTATTGTATTATCATTAGATACTCTATTTGTTATAAATTTTATATAATTTATTATCTTTCTAGTTGACTTGATTTATCTAGTTTCTACATACCGTGTTCATCAGTTTATGGTCTTGCTTGACTTGACAGTGTAGTTATACTGGACTTGATTGTGTCTTTACTGAGTCGTACCTTGTCTCACCAGTGCCTTGCTTGAGTCATGTCATAGTACGAGTACGTGTAATTGAACTGCTAAATCCTTGTTATTGTTTCTTTGGCACCAGAGAGTCCACTCGGGACGAGGGTGTTTGCCTTGATCTGTTTACATCCGTGAGTCCACACTCGGGACGAGAATGTTGATTATTTGCACCAGAGAGTCAACACTCGGGACGAAGGTGTTGACTTGACTTGCACCAGAGAGTCACACTCGGGACGAGGGTGTTTACATTGAAGAGTCCTGGGACGAGGATGTTATACTTGTACCAGAGAGTCCACACTCGGGACAAGGGTGCCTTGCCGTGAACTAACCAGAGAGTCCACACTCGGGACGAGGGTTAGTTCTAACCAGAGAGTCCACACTCGGGATGAGGGTTAGTGATTAGTTCAAACCTGCAAGTCCACTCGGGACGAGGGTTTGGTATTCCATTGATCTCGTGTTCGCTTGTTCATTCAGCAGTTCAGTTACGTGTAGTTGTTCTTATATTCCAGTTCATGGTCACCTGTCAGTTGCCACTTGTCGTTAGTCACTTGTTAGCAGTATGGTTGTAGTCTCTTGCCATGTTAAGTGTCGTTCCTTGTTATATCCTGTTTATATATTATCATGCATGATTAAACTGCTAGATAGACATGTTTTTATGTATCTTGCTATGTTCTCTGAGGACCTGATGATCTCTTCAGGTTTAGCGACTGCATGGAGTTAGTTAGAAGAGCGGGATGGTAGAGGATTGCGATGTATGATACATGTATTTGCTTGTGATATTTCTTTATTATCCTCTCGTGCTTTATATTCCGTACCATGATATATTCTGCTTATTTTATAGACTCATATCATCCTTGGAGTCTAATCGGACAATATGATAATGGGTTGCAGACCATGACCCATAATTGTTCATTCGTGTTTCATATTCTTGTTGTGGATTGAGATATAGATTGCGTTGCCATGATTTGGTAGTATACAATAGCCTTGACAGCGTTTACGTATTCCAGTCGGACTAGAGTCCGCTCGATACGTAGCTAGATTGCTCACGAGCTTTCGTCCGAAGGCGGGTGCGGGTCGTAACAGTATCCTATTATAGATTTTGTTTTCCATTCGAGATCTGTTCGAGATTTTGTTGTTACTTGAGATTTTGTTGAACTTCGTTTCCAATACGCAATTTTATTTCTTATTTTGCGACATTGTCTTCTATCTGATGCCTTGCTTCTGTTCATCCTTCGAGACTCTGTTATCCCTTCGGGATAACGTTCAATATACGGAATCTTGTTACCATCCCAGGTTTTATTTGGGATTTCGGTTACCATTTGAAACCTTGTTCCCTATTGAGGTTTAAAATCTCCTTGTTGCCCTTTTAGTACTCTCTACTCCTTGATTGGATCCCGTGTTGCTCCTTGGTACCTAATAACCCTTGCATTATAACAGATAACTTCGCCTTTTATCGTGACTTAGACTATTGGAACCAATTTTGAATTCTTTGAAATTGTTTTGTAATTCCTATGGATAAGGTTGAGAGACTATTCGATGACCTACTAGGATATGGCAGTTGCGCGTTGCAGCCATGATCTGGATTACGGAGACTGAGGGTTCACAGCAGCCAGCTGCGCGCTGGCGAGGCAGGATATCTAAGTTGAAGTAATTTCAGACATTCACAGGTTTTCGGGTATTATTGAGATTTTGTCCTAAATTCTTCATACCTTGATCTCTTGGGTTGCTTCATTGATGATTGTTGGAAAATAGATAAAGTCGATAGAATATTCGGTGACATATTGTTATTTGAGTCACGAAGCCGAAAGTCCACTGCAGTCAGATATATACTGGCGGCGTAGGGATTCTAAGTTAAGTGATTTAAATATCTATATGTTCTCGAATACCATAGAGACTAAATCCCCTTTTCATATGATTATTGATTTTTGAGGAGCACAAATCCTTGCACGTTTGCCTTGACTTTATACTAATATCTCCTCGATATATTCCACGATCTTCAATCAATCCTTACAGTCTCTTTCTGGCATTTTGTTAGTGAATCAACTAACCCCGTGGGAAGAAAGCTCTACAGAAGGGCCACATCTCCGTTTCAAATTACACGAAGAATAGCATTATCATTCGTTTTAACACTGAGAATGCCATTCTCCGTGTAATTTAATACGGAGAATGGAATTCTCTGTTTCAAATTACACGGAGAATAGCATTCTCATGCGTTTTAACACTGGGAATGCTATTCTCCGTGTAAATTAAACGGAGAATGGTTATTCTTCGTGTAAATTAACACGGAGAATAACATTCTCATTCGTTTTAACACTTGGAATGCCATTCTTCGTATAATTTAACACGGATAATGGAATTCTTCGTTTCAAATTACACGAAGAATAATATTTTCATGCGTTTTAACACTGGAAATGTCATTCTCCGTGTAATTTAACACGGAGAATGAAATTATTCGTTTCAAATTACACGGAGAATAGCATTAGCATTCGTTTTAACGCTGAGAATGTTCATTCTCCGTATAATTTAACACGGAGAATGAAATTCTCTGTTTCAAATTACACGAAGAATGAACATTCTCATGCGTTTTAACACTGAGAATGTCATTCTCCGTGTAATTCAACACGGAGAATGACATTCTCCGTTTTAAATTACACGGAGAATGAATATTCTCATGTGTTTTAACACTGAGAATGCCATTATCTGTGTTAGATTAACACAGAGAATAACATTCTCATTCGTTTTAACACTGAGAATGTCATTCTCCGTGTAATTTAACACGGAGAATCGTTTCAAATTACACTGAGAATGTCATTCCCCGTTTAATTTAACACGGAGAATGTCATTCTCTGTTTAATTTAACACGGAGAATGATCATTCTTATGTGTTTTAACACTAAGAATGGCATTCTCCGTTTAATTAAAACGGAGAATGACATTCATGATTTAAATTACACGGAGAATGGCATTCTCAGTGTAATTTAACAGGGAGAATGAACATTCAAATGCGTTTTAAGACGGAGAATGGTCATTCTCCGTGTAATATATACAGAATTAGCGAACATAAACTCAAAGTTATACATTCTTTTTGCACTCCTTTTTGCTTAGCATCGTTCCCCTTTTTCTTATGTGCAACTTTCTTAATTAAGCATTTACGTGGTTCTCCGTCATTCCTTTTTGGATTTTCTGCAACTGGTGCATCTTCTCTAATTGGTGATGCTGCCGGTGATGATTCTGCCGCTGATGCCGACATGGTGTGAAGATTGCGAATGGAGAGAAATGTTTGAAGATTTTGGAGGAGAATGACCTAGGTTTGAGAACTGAGCGACGTATGGAAGAAGAGGGAGAATCGAAACCCTTTTTTTAATAGTAGGATTCGGGGGTGTTTTGAATTAATTAGAAGGGCAAAAAGGTCATTAGAACCCGCTTTTTATATTTTTTGCTAATTCTGGGCACGCGATGAAACGTTATTTTTCGGTGGGTTTTACATCAAATTTTTGTAATTTTTGGACATTTCATAAACTTTCCCATATATATATATATATATATATATATATATATATATATATATATATATATATATATATATATATATATATATATATATATATATATATATATTAACTAAAAAAATTTATTCGGTTTTCGGTTTTGGACTGAAATCGAAACGGAATAAGAAAATTTAGTATCTTCAAAACCGAAGCCTAATAATTTTTTTTTAAACCGAACCGAATCTCTTATTCGGTTCGATTCGATTTTTGGTCCAAAATCGAATAATGTTCACCCCTAGTAAACATCACTTAACAAAAAGTCCCAGAATGGAAGATGCTAAATCAAAATAATACCAAACGGGTCCTAATGCACTGCAGATTTGTAATTAAATATGATTTCTAAATTATTGTACTAAAATATACAATAAGATTTGCTAGGCCGATTGGTATCATTTTTGTTTTTTTTTATATTTATTGTTTAAAAAACAAAAAAAATCTTTATAAAAATATGTTTGATAAGAGTATTTATGTTTTTTACTTTTGGAAATTATTATTTTTTAAAATAGTGAAAACGAAAAAAGAAGTTGTTTACCATGTTTTAACAGGAAAATAGAATAAATAAATTTGGGATGTTAATGGTATGGTATATTTGCTTACCAAAAATAAACAAATTTGTACTTTTGTCGATGAATGCAATATCGGAATCGGTATCGGACCCTACCTACGAGTATCGGGATCGACGGTATTGGCAGTAACTTAGATTTCATATCGGAGTATTATATTTGTTGTATCGGAAAACAAATATTAGTAATAAAATTAGAGAAAATATTTTAGACATTTAGATATGATTTTAAGTATTTTCCTGTGTTGTTTTCTGTAGTTCTGAAATTGAATGAAATAATAGTCACTCTTACTGATTGGTTTACCTTCAATAGATACTTTTTCTTTATTTAATGCTTTTACACAACCTGACTACATTTTTACATCAAGTTCATTTTTTTTGTCGAATTGATTGGAAAAAAGACCTCCATTGTCAGTATCGGTATCGGTCGGTATCAGATCGGGACATGCCAAATTGTGTTATTATCGACTGTATCGGATCGATATCGATCGATACTGCAAACTCTGACTTTTGTTGGCACATGTTAATACATCGATAAATGCAAAATTTGCATAGGTACTCTCGCCAACATATTTATCAATACATCTTTCACTCAAAATATGTTTTGATAAATATAAATTGTGCATTGATAAATGCTGGTGGAAATACCCATATAAAATATACATTTATTAATGTATTAACATGCGTTTGTCGTAAGAAATTTATCAGTTATTATTATTATTTTTTGAAATTATGACAATGTATTTGATCAATTTTTGTGAAGTTGGTCTATTGCCCTAAAATTCGGAGTATTTGTTGGTTTATGTACAATAGAGTTTGAATTTTATGGTGATAATGGTCATTTTCTTATAACACAAAATTGAAGTATTTGATTATCTAAAATAGATATAATTTCAATATATTGTGTACAATTTAGGTTAATTTCCAGAAAAACTTATGTTATTTAAAAAAAAATTATAAGGAATATAGGTAAGGAAAGTTCATTGGTAGTCGTGAAATTTCGTAAACTTAAATGGTTGACAAGGCATTTAGTCCTAAATCTTGGAGTATTTATTGGTTATTTACAGGAAAGTTTGATTTTTTTTATGGATTTTATAGTGATGGTGGGCATTTTTGTTGTAATTTTTCTTGGAAATCTCTTACAATGTGTGAAGACTAATCTCATGAACGCAAGTCAAGCTCGCTGGGAGAAATGATAGCGATTAAAATCGCTAGAGGAAAGCTGCTAACAACGTATTTCACTTGAGGTAGTAGATACTACATAGAAACATAGCATAATAATCCGCTTGAAAACAAAGCTAACAAAGTTAGCTAATCTGCATGCTGGGCCGATGAAGATCATCGTTGTTCAAAACGAGATTCGCTCGTCTCTGTCTATCCGTTCCTAAGGTCCTGCAAGTTCGGAAGAACTTTTCGAATGCTCTATGACACCTCTCTTCATGGACTAGCAATGACGTGCTACTGTACTCTCGGACTAGCGTCTCACGTTGTTGCAAAAAGCTTCAGACTTCTCCAGAGGAAACTCTCTTTCTTTTCTCGTGGAACACTCTGGAATTGTATTATGTCTCTTAGAAGAGAAAGTGTTGGGGCGCTAACTTAAATAAAGAAGCAATTCCTTGAAAGTGGTAACCGTGCACTAAAGACGTGGGCAAAAGACCAGTGAATAACTCCATAATTAAAAGGACAGTTACTAGTAGTAACCAGGGCCGGTCCTGAGTTAATGGGGGCCCTAGGCAAAATTTTAAAATGGAGCCCTAGGCAAATTTTTAAAATGGAGCCCATATATAATATAAAAAAATTAAACTAAAAATGAAACAGTCAAGGGTAGAACCTAGGACCTCTTGTGTACAAGTATAACAAACTACCACTACACCACAAATGTTTTATTGTTAAAAAGGATCATATTATATATCAGTTCTATTTTCAATATAAGATTACTAATGTATATATACATTTAAATTAATTTTTTTGGGCCCCCAAATTTCATGGGGTCCTGGGCGGTCGCCCTGGCCGCCCTGGGCCAAGGCCGGCCCTGGGCCAAGGCCGGCCCTGGTAGTAACTTCCTAATAATATGACAATTACGAACATAACAACCTCTAGCGCCAAAACCGCGACGTCGGGACAAGACAGAGCAACAGTTCTACGATACTGCATCTTTGTGGAACCGTGCCACTGCAAAACCGCATAACCTCAAATCATCATAACACATTGCAACTGCTCTGTGCCTTCGCAACATCGTTGCTTCGCGGTACTACGGCTCCGCGCCGCGACACTTCCACGAAGCTCCTTCGCTAGCTCTACGCACGAAGCACAAAAGCGTGTCTGACGCGAACGTGCGAAGTGCGCTATCAAAATGTCCCCTTTTGCTCACTCCCGAGTACGTGTCGAAGTTCGTCCAAAGGGATTTATCTATGAAATTTGTGACAAAACAAATGCTTGTTGTAGGATTTGGATTTGAACCGTGGCTATTAGAAAACCCCCTCACCAACTAATCAATTAAGTTAACACACCTCATGTGTAAAGACAATAAATGATAGCTCAAATACACACTTGTGATTTGGCTCATCATGAAATGGTAAGACCGGGTCACTAATGACCATTAAATAAATTCCAACAATCCTGTATATATTTCAATATGTGAATGAGCATTCACTATAGTGACTTGCATCATGCATTAGAATAGTTGTCACGACTTGAATATTGATTCGAATATGGTACGATACAAAATTTCGTACATAATGGACTAAACATTGAATTGTTTATCATAGCTACAATGCTCCCCACTCACACAATTATATCAATTGTGCCTATGGTCGCACGTTTAAAGGTCCCATGCTGACCTGATTTCTGTGTATATATCTTGGGTATCTACAAGTTTACTATCAAAAGACGACCTACATCTCTGTTTATACAAATATTTGAGTTCTTTTTCGAGAGTTCAACTTTCCCAACATGAGACTACTTGCTTCTTCGTGGTGCTATGCCTCTATGACATGGCCCGAAGCCACAGTCTAACTACCTCATGTGGTGTCATACATTGTAGCACGATGTTCTGGCCTCTGGTAGTGTTGTACTACAACTCTCCCATTCTCAACATCAGGCTATCTGTCTTTTTGCGGTGCTACGCTGCTATGACATTGCCCCAAGTCGAAATCTCATCTCATGTGGTGTCACGCAAATGTAGCATGGGGTACTAGCACCTTTGTAGTGTTGAACTACTCGTGCTTCCTGTTAAGAATACCGAACATGTTCAAGAACTATTCTCAGCATCAGGCTATCTGCCTTTTTGCGGTGCTACGCTGCTATGACATTGCCCGAAGTCGAAATCTCATCTCATGTGGTGTCACGCAAATGTAGCATGAGGTACTAGCACCTTTGCAGTGTTGAACTACTCGTGCTTCCTGTTAAGAATACCGAACATTCTAAATGTTCAAAAACTCATTAAGGCTCTAAGACAACCTTCCATAGGACTTGCTCAAAGAGGAAATGTAGATCACAGAGGTTCTGAAATGCAATCACATCAATGTTCCCATGGACAAACCTCTATACCTGATATATTCCGGTCTATGATTATACCGGTCTATGATTATACATCATCTGACGGAGATGTGGCTCTGTAATGAGGGGAATGTTACAAAGAACATCTCATTTGGACCATGATAAATATACGTTTCACATATCCATTACGCAACCAAAAGCATTCCACATGGGTTGCCATTCCTTTTCATCCTTCGGCTTAATATATCATACAACAGATGAATTCATTTCCCTCTAAATTGTATCGTCTTACCTAGTGATCTAGACCATTTATAGTCTAGAGGAATTTGGACAATGCTCCTTGATAGCATTAGGTTAAACTGACATTTTTTATGCTAGGACCCCATTCTGATGGGGAGAAGGCTTGGATGACGACGATGCCGATGACGATGATATCATGTAATCCAACAATATTTGAATTTTTATGGATTACTGGTAATGTAGAGTATATGTAAGAAAAGGTCATTAATTGCCGTGAACTCTTTGATTTTGATATCTTAATGACATGATTTAAGACATATTCCAATGGAAAAGTCCTTTACGTGGTTATTTTAATTTAAAATATGACAGAACAAATCTTTGATTTTTTTTTTCCGACGGATATTAGGCATGTTTCCAATGAAAATTTATCTTTTACTAATATATTTAATGAAACATTTAGTCATCATAAGCTATTTTCGGATTATATCTTATAGAAGAGTCTTGCTGACAGAAAAAGCCAGAGAATTTGAATAAGCCAAGCCTGTGGTAAGAAATTCATTAGTATCACTTGTGCATTTTGTGACAATAATTGTTTTTTGGAGGCATATCTATGATACTACAACACCAATTTGATTGATCGTTTTGTAAGCCCTTCCTGAAGCAGCTCAATTAGGAATGGGCTATGCAAGGGTAGGAGCATGATGCCTGGAGTCTGAGTCAGTTCCAGCCCTTTTTGTTGCCACTCTTGCCATTATGATATACGTTCTCCTTTTACTGAATTCCATTATGTATCCCTTTTGCTGCATAGCTTGCCATTCTCTAGAGTTTTTTTTGTTGGCACGTTAGTATTCCGTGATATCTTAATTCCTTATGTCATTGCTAACAGAAATGGATTTCAAAAGTTGGAGAAGATCAAAGACCCAAGCCGACAGAGTAGGCAGTTGGAAGAGCTTACAGATAAAATGCGGGAATGCAAGAGGTATTTCATTTTCCGCCTCATGTGTGCATCAGTGCATGTGCTATGACATTTGAGATGACTGTTTTCATTACATTGCAAATGTTTGCTTAGATTGCCTTCGGATAGTAAAATATATGTACAAGTTTACTTTCAAGATTGAATAACTTAAGAACTCCTTACTGGTTGAATAACACACATGGATAAATCTCAAGATTCAGCGAAGGTGTAAACACCAGCATTCCATAGAGTAAGCACTTTTAAATGCAGTGACATAAAACTTAGGATGCAAGTGAACTAAATCATGTACACTTTCTATTGCATGCAACAATCAACCAATAAGAGGGATATAGAATATATGCTATTGGGTTCCTAATGAATCAGAATATGCTAAGGTTCTTTTCTCGATCTTCTATCTATTGCTAAATGCATACTTGATTGTTTAGACTTTTTAGACCCTGAACAAACACTGATCTCTCTCTCTCTCTCTTTTCCTTCGTTTACTTCCTCTCCTATTTCTACTTTACCTTTATCACTGAGGGATGAGAGGGAGAGGTGGGGGTCTAATGTGTGTGCTTTGCGTGCTGGTTGAATGAATCTCAATCTCCTCTTTTTCTTTTACTTTGATCAAAGAGGGGATAGGGATCTAGGTTCACGATATCTGTTTCGGACCTTTCCTGTGAGTATTGGTCTCGGAAGTTCCGGGGATTTCAGTGTTTTCAAATCGGTTGGTTTCGGTATCGGTTTTGTCTGATACTGCTAACCTTGCTAGGGATACGAGAAAGGATTAGGTCACACATGAATGGGAGGAAATCAAGTCGTATGTGTTCACGAGTATATTTCATTGGGATATGGTTTGATGCATGGGAGCATCTGGTACGAAGTGGGGATGTGGCAGCACCAAACCCCCCCTCCCCCCCCCCCGGACGCCCGACTATGCATGTTTTGGGGTTTTATGGACTGCAATTTTCAGTAGTTTTAAAAAAAAAAAAATAATAACCGCCTAGGCAGGCTAGGCGGCGGGTGCCCGCCCGACCAGCGCCTAGCGCTTTTCACAACCTTGAGCATCATATATCAACCTATTTGTATTATGACTATCAATGTTTTGGTCATGTTGAACTTAGTGGCTGTCATGGGAAACCAGGTAGCTGTTTCTTGATAGTTTTAGCGCACTAAAACCAATGTTTTTTTTTTGTTTTTCTAAGGTGTATATAAGTGTCATAACTACATTAAGTGGAGGCTCACAACCACATCACAATTCCTACTTATAGCCATGAGGGATGAAATTAAGGTTCTTGTTAGTTAAGGAAAAAGCTCCTCGGAATCTTAAGAAAACGATTTCTTCTGATTTTGAATACATATATAACATGGAAGTTACTTTCTAACAGGAATCCACTCAAATGATAGTCCGTGAAATGGAAGCAGATGTTCATAGTTACATAGAGTGTAAATGCTCAGGTAAGCAACATTTTCTTTCTTGTGGAGGCATAGAACTTTTGCCATCTTATGAAGAGGACCTTTCTAAACCAGCTATTGGTTTGGAACATATTTTCTAACCCCCCAAAAGAGAGTACTTTGCAAACTGCAAGACCTTTATAATTGATAAAATGTTAATACAAAATAAGTCACTACTACAAGCTCAGATATATCTAAATTCATCATTTTTTTCATCTACGTATCAGTCTTTCGGATTCTACATATTTGCGTGTATACAACTAATCACAAAATCTTGGCACCTTGGGTTTCTAACTTAATATGCAAAACTTGACTCTTGCTCATTGGGAAACATATGTTTTGTTATATTTGAAGGCTTATCAAAGAGTTTGATAGAGCATTGAAGGAAGAGGAGGGTAGAAATACCAGTGATGCCAACAGAATGCTTAATGAGAAAAAACAGTCAATGGTGCTGGCTTGCCTCAAACTTCGTTAGTTTTCACTTGTAGCTAATTTTCTATTTAGGTACACTATATTACTTTTTTTACTTATTTCATGATAACCTATTCAGTGATGTTCTTTTGCAGATCAAGGAGTTGAATTCATATGTTGCTCTAAAGAAGCAGTGAGTTTGTTTTCCTCATATAGAAACTCATTTTGCTTTTCTTCTTATTTGCTACAAGAAACTATAAGTTTATATTGTATTTATTATTTAATTTTAGTAAAATTTTCACCAGCATCAATTGTTCAAACTCCATTGCAAATTGACATTTTTATATTCTGGTGCGTACCTTATTCTTATATGCATCACCCCGGTAGGAGTAAAAGAATCTATAGATTAATGTGCAGATGCTTAATCTAAGCTCAATGTGAAAACGAAGAAGCAACCCAAAGAAAATGCCAGATTATGCATTAGAATGTGGAAGACATAGACCCCATGCTGTAAGTAGATGAGAAAGTCCCTTTATGCAGGTGGTATGTATCAAAATGCTTGATGGCATGATTAGTGCCATGATCTTCTATGCTAGACTGGACTATGCTGCCATGACTGAGGCCATGTTGGAAGAATTAATTGAACTTAATGTCAAAATCTGGACACCCACTCTGCTCCCTTCTATTGTACCCATAGGAGTAAGTATTGCTGCAGGACATGGAAGCATTTGTACTCGGTCAAGGGACCAATATGAGTTGTATAGTGGGGTATTAAACTCACAACTGACAGTCAGGCTTCCGCTGTTGAACAAAGATGTTGACCTGTAATAAATGCGTAAAGGTCCATCTGTCTCGTGACATGAATATCATCATTCAGTAATTAGAAGGTTAGCCATCCAACAAGACATGGCATCAATTACAAATATCTGTAATACAATACGTAGTAACCTAGTAGGAACATAGTTGAAGGGGCTGCGCTTTTGAGGCGGACCAGACTTTGTTATTCCTGAAACAAATCGTTAGATGGAAATCTCAATCTCTTACTTCCAGAGAAACGAAAAATTGTTCTCCTAAGAGAGATGAATGCTCGTTCTCAACAGGAGTTGATGCAACGAAGATGAATACTCGTTCTCAACCGAAGTTGATGCAACGAAGATGAATATTCGTTCTCAACCGAAGTTGATGCAACGAAGAAGAATATTCGTTCTCAACCGGAGTTGATGCAACGACTTTGCTGGGGTGATAAAGATCACCGTTGCTCAAAGCAAGATTCGCCCTATTGCGATCTGCTCCCAGGAACGAGCAAGTTCGAAAGAACTTCTGGAACGCTCACTGTCACCTCCTTTCACGAACTCGAAGAACTCCAATGGACACCAATGACAGCGGCGGCAGAACTCTCTTCGTCTCTTTATTTTAGCGTAAGTCCTTAATGAAGGCACGAAACGAGTATTTATAGAGAAGGGCCGACACCCTAATCATAATCCTGGCCGTAACTGATTGCTAAAAGATAGGAACGAATAATGGCAAAATTTGAATGAATTAAATTCAAATTCCACAAAAGATGGATCTGATTAATTGACTCAATCTTTCCATAACCGCTCAAATCTTCCAATCAGCCACATCATGAGTCGCTTGCGCCCTTTAGTCCACTCAGCCCGTCATCCTGCATGCATGCGCGTAGTGCGAAGCAGCATGGCCACGCAGCAGCACCGCCATGCAGCAGGACCGCAAGGGCGCAGGTGCGCAGCGCAGCACCGCAAACGCGCAAGCGTGTTAAGTGCAAAGTGCGCCAACAAAGCACTACTTTGCGCCCTTGAGCCCGACTCTGAGCCCGAGCCCGATCCCGAGTCCAAGTCGCTAAGCCCCTTCCGGGCTTAGCACCATAGGAAAATAATCCCATGTGCATGACAAAAAGCACTAATACTTCTTTGTTGGTTTAGCCTTCTTTCCTATAAAAAAATGCCCCCACATGGCACCCATGTACCTCTCCACATTTCATGTGATCTCTCAACACAAGCAAAGCTTTATATAGAAATACCATCCATTTGATTTTTCCAATGTGGGACTATCTTTCTAGTTTCTAAAGCAAAACACCAACAACAAACAAAAATACCAACAATTTCTCGCATTTCTCTATATATGGAATGAGCGTTCCCTACAGTGACTATCCATCATGCATTAGGGTAGATGTCGCTACGACTTGAATCGTCCCGCATGAGTTAAATAACAACATGATACAAGAATGGACTAAGCCTTGAATTTTGTACCATATATGCAATTATTTCCACTCACACAATGACATCAACTGCGCTTCTGGCTGCATATTAAAGGACTTGTGCCATCCTGGTTTCGGTGTATGTATCTTGGATGTCTACAAGATTTTCCTCAAGAGATGGCCTACAACTCTATCTATACACTCTAGGTGAGTTCTTTTAAAGAGTCTTTGGCATGAAGCATTTTACTTTCTTGCAGTGCTACACTGCTATGACATGGCCCAAAGCTGAAGCATTGTCTCATGTGGTGTCATACCACTCGTAGCATAAGGCCCAGTCTCGTTGTAGTGTCAAACTACCCAGCATGAAGCTTTTTGCTTCCTTGCGGTGTGTCACGACCCGATCTCAAATTATTGGGTCGAACCGGATCATGTCCAGCCTGCACCGTTGTGAGACGGCGGCAGTAAGCTGTTTATATGCAGGTATTCACAACAACATCTATACATTTGTCACAACTTGAATATTCGAAAATTTTAAAAAAACTTTTTATTCAATAATTAAAAGTACAACTGGAAATGATAGTACTGAAATAAAGTACTGAATTCAAATCAACAAACTCCAATACAATAAAATTAGATAACTAAAAAAATAACTAGCTAGATGGTCGGCTCGTCAGCCTCTGGTTCTGCGTCCTCCAAGGAAAACTCTGACAACACCACAGGATACAATACCGGGTCATAGTAGCTATTGTACAATAGCTCAGCATCCTCAATGTCACCTAAAAATGTTGGTCTCCGGTCAGGAGGGAACAAAATACAATTATGAATATTTAACAATTCAACTAATAATTAGAAATTTGCAATTTTAAACTATTTGAAATACTTGAACAATATTTTCCAGCAATTTTCCACAATTGAAAACAATATGATTTGAGTATGTAATGCTTATGACCGGCTTGGGTTGTACAATAGTATCCTAGTGATACGATACGGCTTATCCCCGTGTGTAAGAGGGGTAAGCTCGCACAATCAATATGCAATATGAGGGGTATTGGTCATAATACACTACACTACTCCCCCAATCCCACAATCAATAACAATCAATACTCTAGGAGAGAGTTCCGTGTAGCAATGTGGTTTAATCTTGCAATATTACAATTATTAACTAAATTGAAAAATAAACACAACCGTACTTACCTTTGTTTATGACTGGGTTTGAAGAGTCGGTTCCGAGAAAGAAAATTAGACTCGTCCTCGAAATCCTACATTGAGAATCCCGACTTAGCATAAATGAGGAAACCATATCTAGGTGTCCTAGTTACAATCTCTAAAATTTGATCCTAGTCAAATTTTATGTTGTTATAAACAAAACACGTTTATCGATGCGATTCAAAGTTATTAATTTAACGAGGGAAAAATCAAGTTAACATTTTTATTAGAAACTTCGCATTTTTTAATTATTTGGCCAAACTTTGTATTTTGTAATATATATATATATATATATATATATATATATATATATATATATATATATATATATATATATATATAAATTAGTTAATTTTCTTTTAATGAGAAAACATGAAATTTTCTAAGTTACAAACTTGAAATCTTATTATTTTTAATGTGAGAAAACTCTTATTAATTTTTATATAAAAATAAATATTCAGTTTACCATTTACGCGTTACCTACAAAACAACAATCCAAAAAAGAAAAGGAAACACTAAATTACTTATTACAGGTCCACAGAAAAATAGAAAAGAAAACTTGGACTTATGTCCTTACAAATTTCTTTATATAAATTAATTAAATTAAAAGGCGAGCTCTGAATACCGCGAACGATCCAACAGTAGGACGAAGCCCTGCACCAAAATACTAACAGCAGTTGTCACGCCCCGCTCCCGTAGGAGCGATCGTCCTCGCTATAAGGCGTGATGCCGCACGAGCCTAGATTGCGCTCGTGCAAGGCAGGTTCCGTAACGGCCGATTACAGCGGCGGCGACGGGGTCGTCGCACAGAAGTCCCAAGCAGATACATTGAATACGCAGCAGAAATTTGAAACAAGAACACATGAACACAAGTCATTCAAAAGAAACTCTTTTATTGATATTGAATACAAGATTACATTTGTGGGCGCAAGGCCAAATTACAAGTCTCTCGTGCTCACTTTTCTCTCATTTACAAGTCACTCTGCTCTCTCTCATCTCTCGATACAATGCTTGATGTCAGCGGAAGCTTCGGAAGGCGATGTCCATACATTATGTCCTGTATAAGTCTTCAATCCACGCGGCCGCACGCTTCGAATCGCCAAGGAACTTCGTGCCTCGACGCATCCAAACGAGCTCCGCGCCACGAGCTTCTACCTGTGCCTGCACATGAACACTGTGTGGGTGTCAGTACTCAACTGTACTGGTGGAGTGAGCTTCTCGCCCACCCATACATAACTGACACGTTCATTTACTTTGTGCAGCTTAAATCCCTTTCGATTGTCTTTCTAGTCTTGCCTTAGGATCAGTTTTAAGATTTGACGTCTAACCAACTCGACGTGCAACGACATGGTCGTACTATAATACCAACGTGTATTTCGATCGAGGCAGTGCCTCATCATGCATGTACTTGACCAAACTTAAACTCGAGACGGCAGGGTCGTGCCATACTCTATTCGCGACTTCAATATGTTCGAGACAGTGCTTCGCCGAGGAGCAACTCATGCGAACTCGGCCGTGCCAAGACTTTGTATTAAACTTAAGATCACTAGACCAATTCTCATGCCAACGATTCAAATGCCAAAGACGACAACGGGACGACTCGTGCAGGTCGTGCCCTTAGACTTTGCCTAGACTTGTCCGTGCTTCAAGATTGAGACCGCGCCTCACAACATGTCAAGACTTATCATGCTACCGCCTTGCGGCCTTCCTGATCGACTTATTTGCTAACTTAGACAAGACTTGTGAAACATAGTGTTGATTCCATGAATATTCCGATGCCATCTATCGTGCCAAGCACGGTGCCTATGCTGTAGCCCAATCTTAGGCCCAGACCTTGTGTTACCGACTAGACCTGTATTCAAGCTCTAGACCCAAATCCAAAGGCATACACGCGATGTGCCGCTATTTGCCGACACATCTACATGAGTGGTCACTAGCAATGTCAAGCTATCTTGGACTGGCTCGTGGGATATCGGTCTCGTCCCTACACGGGTAGCTAGCCCGGAGGCGCCGAAGTCTCCCATGCGGTTATCTAACATCCTACTTTGAGCCGCAACGCGCTTCCCCCGGGCCGAATGATTCCGGCACCCCGGTAATCATTCGAGAAGACTACACATTATCGACAAATTGTCCAATGACCATGCATACTCGATCTACCAAGTCCTTCCTTATTCATGACCATGTTTTCCTTCTTTCTATCAAGACTTAACGAGACTCCCAAGCCGGGGGACCGATCTCGTGTGTGGGACATATCAAGACATAGCGAGACTCCCAAGTAGCGGGACCGATCTCGTGTACGGGACTTATCAAGACATAGCGAGACTCCCAAGTAGCGGGACCGATCTCGACGACAACAAGTCGCGTGAACTTCCTTTGATCGTGGCATACTCTTTACTAGATCCATCGTAGCTCGTGCCTTAGACAGACCTGGTTCTATAGGCGACGCTATCGCTGAAGTCATATACTTATACGACGAAGCTTGTTCTCAAGGGACTACGCGACTTGACAACCGCAGATAGAGCGGGACAGTGCTAGAAATGGCTTCGATAGCCCAACATAACTCTTGTCTAACTTGTTCGGGCAGCGACTCGACGAGCAAAGGCTACGCCGAGCTTCACGTCGAGAGAACGTGCTATGCACGGGGTCGACTTGAACAACCAAGTTCGTGTCTAGACTTAAGCCAACGGCCGTCAAGGACGACTTAACTTGTAGGACGTGCGAAGGCTATGCCAAGCCTTGCGGGACAAGACCGTGCATGCTTTATTAAGCATTCATGCGGGCGACGCCTATGACTTAGGCTGATTCGAGTGTTGGGGCAAAACGACGGGACCGTGCATGCTTTACCAAGCATTCACGCAGGCGACGCCTAGGACTTAGGCTATTTCAAGTGTCGGGACAACTTAGCAACTTAAGCCAACTTCCTTCTCCCAAGCCACAGGATCGAAGGATCGAGTGTCATTTGAAAGCACACTGAGCCGACTTCTATGAAGACCGTGGGACCATTTTCTATGTTCTAAGACATTCCGACGGATCGGGATTATTCCCTTAGCTATGTGCGTTCGTAGCTTTTATATTAGCCTACTTGTGCAAGTTGAAAACAGTTGCGAGTTATTATGTGAAGGCTAAGATGAGGCAAGTTCACCGAAACTATCCCACCTGAGCGATGTCTCCGAGCAAGCTGTTGCAAGGCTAAGTTCCAATGCCGTCGGCGTTTCGATTCCTCCGATTGACTTTGCGGGACGGGGCACTACAACATACACCACTCAGAACAAGTCTCGTCCTCGAGACTTTCCTTAAGGCAAGCCATCCTAACATTTCTATGGCCAAGACTTAATCGTGCACACTCTGCCTATGCGCTTCCTCAATTCCGAGCCACGCTCTCATGACTATCAATCCTTCCGTTAACATGATTTCAAGATCTCGACACACTCCCATCTTTCAAGTCTTGCTTGAACTCATCGTATCACTTGGCTGGATCGTGCACGCATTCCAGGCGTCCCCAAAATACATGCATTCAGCCAAGCCGTATGATAGCGAATTCGTCATTCTCACTCGAGTCGCATCGTACAAATACTCAGGCGTCCCTGAAATACATGCATGTCAGCCGAATCTCGTGAGGGGTATTCCTATATTCGTGATTCACACTATCCATTCATACCAATCCTCAAGATCAATCCTTCGATTGATAACACTTGCAACAGGGGCGTCTCGCCTAACCGCTAGGCCAATCTTTGCGAGGCTAAGTCAATGTCAGGGTTGGAATCATAGTTCTCCAACAATAATGCCAACACTGACCCCAATCCTAGGGTCGAACCAAAGTCGGTAGTACGGAATTTTCTACCCAAGCTCGTGTCACTCAGATTTCTAAACATCGAACATGATTACCTATTCGCATCAATGCATTCGTTGCGCGTATTCGAATCCATTCAAATCACCCATTCTAACCAATTCATGTATTCGATTACGAGGTCGTCTAGCTTTGACAATATGTTGCGTCCCAATCTCACGCGAGTCCGATTATCCACGGTGGTTCATGAATCACCATGCAACGCTCCCGCAGAATAATCATTCTCATCGGGGCGTAACTCTTGTTTGAGTTTAGACTAACTCATTCTCGATACGCGGATTGGACCTACTCAATCCTCAAGTTTAATCGTCAAGCACACATAATCATTCTCGAGTCATCTTCGCGTCAAACCACAAGTCGAAGCATACAAATTGCCACGCCATGCAAGTGCCGATCACCCCCGCTGTATGAATCACCATACCAGCGCTCACGCGGAGTGATCGCCCTAATCGGCGTGACGCATGTGCAAGGCTAGAGTTGCGCTCGCATAAGACAAGAATGTCGACGTTGTGGTTATCGTCGAAGCAAATCCAAACGTTTCATTTTATTCAATCCAAGTTCGATAGTCCGATCATCATTCGTTTAACTAGAAAATCCTCGAGCCAAGTTTATCATTTCCTCGACACGTTTCAATATCCCGAGTATAGCATCCATCGGAACAATGACATCTGCACGATCGTCATTTGCCGAGTCAGAGTACCTCCGAGTTATCGCATATCGATCTTTGATACGCCTCAATATCATCGACGATATGCGTAACCTGACGATCTTCCTTTGCAACCAATTTCGAGTCGTGCGACTGATGCTATTGTCCGAATTGGATATACCACCATTCCTCGGTATTCAAGATCAAGTTCAGTCGCTCTTCCTTAAGCTCGTTTCAAGATCGTTGCTCAAAACTCAAGTCACATTTCATTTGAATCAAGCCGAAATCGTACGTGCGATCCTCTAATTTTCCTCGATCAAGACCATTCTTTTTCATTCATCGTTCCGAATCATTTTCTAACACGCGTTGCCCATTCACAAGTTGTCCGAACGACATCTCGTTCGGGACACACGAAGTCACGATCAACTAAGCGTGACGCGTTTTAAGGCTTTGCGCGATCGCATCGCCTCGCTGACATACTCGTAATCCTCAATATTTGCTCGAATGATTTCCAAGACAAACCATACACCACTCGGATTCGAGCCATCCGATCTAGTCCTCAATCACGTTCGCATCATTCGCTAAGACATCCTTCCGATTCGTTCGGCAAATCTCTAGCATAGTCATTCGTGTCGTTTCGACGTACTAAGTCGTTCGCATTATTTCCTCGAAATCCAAGTCAATCTTCCGTGTACGCCTAAGCGTTAACTCGATAGCGTTCCTATCGATAGACACTCTAAGTGTAGTTTCGTTTTCAACCGAGCGGTACTTGATATCGCTCGCAATTCGTTTGCACCAAAAGGTCAAGGTGCGCGACGCGCGGACTAAGTTGTGCCGCATAACCATCCCGTGCGGACTACATTCAAATTTGCACACTCAATTACTAATGTCGACGTAGGCTATTCGGCATGCACGCGACTTGCTAACTTAGCATGTGTTTTCTATCGAGTCAAATTAACACCGTTTGGCACAAAGGCCGTCGCCTATCGATGCGTTGGTTGAACGCTTGTACGAGCTTTTAAAAATATTTAGACTTATTGTATGGACATGCCGAGGGACATTTGAGAGAGAGCGCACACTTCTTTAACAACGACGAGCTTTCAAAACTGAGAAATCGACGTAAAGTCCAAGGACGTAAAGTCGTGCTCTGATACCATTATGTCACGTCCCGCTCCCGTAGGAGCGATCGTCCTCGCTAAGGCGTAATGCCGCACGAGCCTAGATTGCGCTCGTGCAAGGCAGGTTCCATAACGGCCGATTACAGCGGCGGCAACGGGGTCGTCGCACAGAAGTTCCAAGCAGATACATTGAATACGCAGCAAAAATTTGAAACAAGAACACATGAACACAAGTCATTCAAAAGAAACTCTTTTATTGATATTGAATACAAGATTACATTTGTGGGCGCAAGACCAAATTACAAGTCTCTCGTGCTCACTTTTCTCTCATTTACAAATCACTCTGCTCTCTCTCATCTCTCGATACAATGCTTGATGTCAGCGGAAGCTTCGGAAGGCGATGTCCATACATTATGTCCTGTATAAGTCTTCAATCCACGCGGCCGCACGCTTCGAATCGCCAAGGAACTCCGTGCCTCGACGCATCCAAGCGAGCTCCGCGCCACGAGCTTCTACCTGTGCCTGCACATGAACACTGTGTGGGTGTCAGTACTCAACTGTACTGGTGGAGTGAGCTTTTCGCCCACCCATACATAACCGACACGTTCATTTACTTTGTGCAGCTTAAATCCCTTTCGATTGTCTTTTTAGTCTTGCCTTAGGATCAGTTTTAAGACTTGACGTCTAACCAACTCGACGTGCAACGACATGGTCGTGCCATAATACCAACGTGTATTTCGATCGAGGCAGTGCCTCATCATGCATGTACTTGACCAAACTTAAACTCGAGACGGCAGGGTCGTGCCATACTCTATTCGCGACTTCAATATGTTCGAGACAGTGCTTCGCCGAGGAGCAACTCATGCGAACTCGGCCGTGCCAAGACTTTGTATTAAACTTAAGATCACTAGACCAATTCTCGTGCCAACGATTCAAATGCCAAAGACGACAACGGAACGACTCGTGCAGGTCGTGCCCTTAGACTTTGCCTAGACTTGTCCGTGCTTCAAGATTGAGGCCGCGCCTCACAACATGTCAAGACTTATCATGCTACCGTCTTGCGGCCTTCCTGATCGACTCATTTGCTAACTTAGACAAGACTTGTGAAACATAGTGTTGATTCCATGAATATTCCGATGCCATCTATCGTGCCAAGCACGGTGCCTATGCTGTAGCCCAATCTTAGGCCCAGACCTTGTGTTACCGACTAGACCTGCATTCAAGCTCTAGACCCAAATCCAAAGGCATACACGCGGTGTGCCGCTATCTGCCGACACATCTACATGAGTGGTCACTAGCAATGTCAAGCTATCTTGGACTGGCTCGTGGGATATCGGTCTCGTCCCTACACGGGTAGCTAGCCCGGAGGCGCCGAAGTCTCCCATGCGGTTATCCAGCATCCTACTTTGAGCCGCAACGCGCTTTCCCCGGACCGAATGATTCCGGCGCCCCGGTAATCATTCGAGAAGACTACACCTTGTTGACAAGTTGTCCAATGACCATGCATACTCGATCTACCAAGTCCTTCCTTATTCATGACCATGTTTTCCTTCTTTCTATCAAGACTTAACGAGACTCCCAAGCCGGGGGACCGATCTCGTGTGTGGGACATATCAAGACATAGCGAGACTCCCAAGTAGCAGGACCGATCTCGTGTGCGGGACTCATCAAGACATAGCGAGACTCCCAAGTAGCGGGACCGATCTCGACGACAACAAGTCGCGTGAACTTCCTTTGATCGTGGCATACTCTTTACTAGATCCATCGTAGCTCGTGCCTTAGACAGACCTGGTTCTATAGGCGACGCTATCGCTCAAGTCATATACTTATACGACGAGCTTTGTTCTCAAGGGACTACGCGACTTGACAACCGCAGATAGAGCGGGACAGTGCTAGAAATGGCTTCGATAGCCCAACATAACTCTTGTCTAACTTGTTCGGGTAGCGACTCGACGAGCAAAGGCTACGCCGAGCTCCACGTCGAGAGAACGTGCTATGCACGGGGTCGACTTGAACAACCAAGTTCGTGCCTAGACTTAAGCCAACAGCCGTCAAGGACGACTTAACTTGCGGGACGTGCGAAGGCTATGCCAAGCCTTGCGGGACAAGACCGTGCATGCTTTATTAAGCATTCATGCGGGCGACGCCTATGACTTAGGCTGATTCGAGTGTTGGGGCAAAACGACGGGACCGTGCATGCTTTACCAAGCATTCACGCAGGCGACGCCTAGGACTTAGGTTATTTCAAGTGTCGGGACAACTTAGCAACTTAAGCCAACTTCCTTCTCCCAAGCCACGGGATCGAAGGATCGAGTGTCATTTGAAAGCATGATGAGCCGACTTCTATGAAGACCGTGGGACCATTTTCCATGTTCTAAGACATTCCGACGGATCGGGATTATTCCCTTAGCTATGTGCGTTCGTAGCTTTTATATTAGCCTACTTGTGCAAGTTGAAAACAGTTGCGAGTTATTATGTGAAGGTTAAGATGAGGCAAGTTCACCGAAACTACCCCACCCCCACCTGAGCGATGTCTCCGAGCAAGCTGTTGCAAGGCTAAGTTCCAACGCCGTCGGCGTTTCGATTCCTCCGATTGACTTTGCGGGACGGGGCACTACAGCAGTAACCTATTCTAAAAAAATAATAATAAATTAAAGATAATTATAAAATACGTCTCAGACTTGGTCATTCAAAAACTCATGTTTTAACTAATGCCTCAACGTCCGGGTTGGCCGGTTTCGTTTGCATTTACTTAGGGCCCATGGACCAATATGGTCGTCACCCGAAAAGATACAAAAATCAATTTTAAAACCAACACTCCAAGATGAAATTTGTTTTGCAAAGGCCGGGATTTGAAAATAATTTTATTCAAAACTTTAAAATATATTCCCGAAAATTTGGGCAACACTTCCTCTATAATTGGGACAACCCAATCCTGGGAAAAATACCAACACCCACAATATTCCAAACCACAAAATATTCCCAACCAGAAATTCCAAACTATCCAACCCAAGAGTAGGTTTATATCAAAATCACTGAAAACTTTCCGAACTATAAAATTCGGAAAACCCGAAATATAACTCAGAAAACCGAAAAACACAGAACCTCTCTAAGGAAAATGGTCACAGAGCCATTTCCGAAAAAAATCCGAACTTCTCTCGGAACTTCCGAGAACCACAGAACCACAAAACCACATAATCATAGAACAACAACAAATCTACCGAATCATTCCGAAAGGGAGTTCGAAAAATCCGAATCCACGAATCGATCCGATTCCCATAGCGGGATCGGGGACCATGTCATCATCAACACTAAATGGAAGGGACACAGGAACACTGAAGATACCTGGGGTGCTCGGCTAGAGCTCTCAGATGAAAATAGGAGAAAACGGAAAACCCGCGGATCTCGAAAAAATCCAAAACACGTGGACAGCGAAACAGAACGCGGATAGCAGCGGATCGAGTCCGAACAGCGCTGGAGTCGCGCACAGAGGTGCTGGACAGCAGATCGGGATACGGAACAGCAGATCGGGCCGCTCGGGAGGTCGACGAGAAAATCGGCGGCGGGAGCCGCTCGGTCGGCCGAGAGGGGGCCGCGCAGGAGGGGTCCGACGGCGGGAGGCGCCGCGCGGAAGGTCGCCGGGCTCGGGCGACGCTGGAGGTGGCGTCGGGGCGCACGCCGAGGGGTTCGCCGGTAGGGCACGGCCGGGTCGGGCTTGGAGGTCGGGGAAAGAGGGTTTGGGTGAGGTGAATGAAGTGTGGGGAGAGGAAGGAGGAGATGGGGTTTTATAGGAGAATATTTGGGGGTTTCGGGAGATGAACGGAGGAGTCGGCCGTTGGCCGTTCGGGAAGGGGAAGGGGCTCGGCCATTTGTGCGTTTGGGAAAGGAAAGTTTTGTTCCAGAGATTGAACGAGAGAGAGAGAGAGAGAGTTAAGAGTGATTTAATAAGAGTTGTTTTGTTTTAAATAAAGAAAATGTTATTTATATATATAAATACTAAAGGACCTCAAAATTAATTTGAGAAAAACTGAACTTGGGTACGAGACGGGTTCAAGTCAGGTTCGGGACGGGTCAGGCCCAACATTCAAATCCAGGAATATTAATTTTTCCAAAAATATAATTTTTCATAAAAATGATAATAATTAATTTAGCAACAAATTATACAATTAAATAAAAAGAAAATTTTACGAGTTTGACCAAACACTAAAATATTCAAAAATATTAACTATAATAAATAAAAATAACACTGAATTAATTAATTAAAAATACGGGTTTCACACGGTGTTACTCTGCCATGACATGGCTTGCAATGCCGAGGCACTGCCTCTTGTGGTGTCATCCACTGTAACATGAGACCCAGCCTCTTTGTAATGCTACCTACCACTCTTCATTATACAGCATTAGGCCCTCTTGCCTATGTGCGGTGCTACACCGCTGTTACTTGGCCCGAAGTCGAGGTTTTACCCTTACTAGGTACCTCATGTAGAGTCACCCCACTGTAGCATGGAGTACTACGCTCTTTTGTAGTATTGTGCTACCCGTACTTCTTGTAAAGTATGCTCGATATCCCAGATGCCTGAGAACTCATTAAGGCTTCTAAGCCATCCTCCCACAGAACTTTGTTCTTTGTAACGAACAATTAGTAGACAATAGTGGTTTTGGGTTCATAATCCCGTAATTTCCAAAGGATTGTCCACTACTCCTGATATTCTTTCAGTCAATGGTCCTTCTTTGAACTAAAAGTTAGATGCCTAGTAGATTTATCTTTGAACTAATAGCATAAATCTTTAAATTACAAAGACATAATATCAGTGTATCTTTAAGCACATCTTAACTGCTGTGTCCTCGACTAGCTGGTGCTTGAGATCTTTGGTGAATGGATCTTCCAGATTCTCCTGGCTCCGAACATCAACTACGGCAATGACTCCTCTTTTAATAAGATCATTTACCGCTCTGTGGCTTAGACCCATAGTCCTCTTCTTACCATTGAAGAGGTCATTGGATACCACTACTGCAGTCGCCTGGTTGTCGCAGTATATCGGTACTATCGATATCTGCGCCCCAACCATTGGAAGATCATACATGAGCTTCGAAGCCACTTTGCTTCCTCCGTTACAGCCGCCAGTGCATAGAACTCAGATTCTATAGAAGAGTGAGACAATATAGTCTACTTCTTCGACTTCCATGATATAGCAGCTCCACCCATAGAGAAAACATATCCTTTTGTGAATCTTTCACTCTCTACTTCTGAGCACCAGCTTGAATCACTGAAGCCTTCCACTACTTTTGGATCTCTGCAGTAATGCAGTACATACTTCTGAGTCCTCTTGAGGTATCTCATAACCCTCTTCACAGCTTTCCAGTGCTCCACACCTGGATTGCTCGTGAACCGACTTAGCATCCTCACATCAAAAGCTATGTCAGGCTTGTGGCAGTAGTCGCATACATCAAACTTCCGATAATGCTTGAATACTCCAACTGTCTGACGCTTTTCCTTGGATTTGGTTTCCGCTTCTTGTCACACCTTTATGGCGTATCAATCCCTGGAAGATCCTGATATCCATAGCGTGTGAGCATCTTCTCAATGTAATGAGATTGTGACAATGCCACTTCAGTTTCTGTCCGGATGATCTTTATTCCCAGGATAACATCAGCTTCCCCTAAGTCCTTCATGCTGAACTTAGACAAGAGGAATTTCTTTGTCTTAGTAACACTTGCTAGATCTGTATCCAAGATCAGCATGTCGTCCACATACAGACAAACGACAACTCCTCTTCTGTCAATAAACTTTGTGTACACACACTTATCTGTCTCGCTGACCCTGTAGTCGTTTGATCTTATGACTTTATCAAACTTCTCACGCCATTTCTTGGGAGCCTGCTTCAGACCATACAGAGATTTCACTAACTTACAGACTTTGTCTTCGAGGTCCTTGACGACGAATCCTTCTGGCTGTTGCATGTAAATCTCTTCGGTCAATTCACCATTCAGGAAAGCGGTCTTAACATCCATCTGATGAATTACCAGCTTGTGAATTGCGCTCAGAGCAATCAACATCCCGATGGTCGTCATCCGTGCTACTGGAGCATGTGTCGAAATAATCAATCATTTGCTTCTGAGAAAATTCTTTGGCAACTAATCTTGCCTTGAACTTATCAACAGTTCCATCGGCCTTCATCTTCTTCTTTAAGATCCATTTACATCCGATTGGTTTTTCTCATTCAGGCAGATCGACCAACACCTTCATCTTCTTCTTTAAGATCCATTTACATCCGATTGGTTTTTCTCATTCAGGCAGATCGACCAACACCCACGTGTTATTTGAGGTTATCGAGTCAAACTCATCATTGATAGCCTCCTTCCAGAAGATAGTGGTCTTCATCGCCTCATCATAAGTAAGCGGGTCTGCTTCCATATGATAGGTGACGGAATCATCTCTGAAGTCCTTCTGTCTCCTCACTCGCTTAGATACAGGTTCTGCGAGTTCTGGTTCAACAGTTATTTCTGTAACAACAACTTCTTCTTGGACTACCTCTTCGTAAGGAACTTGAGCCTCTTGTGCACTAACATTATTCTCCAGAAGGTCCGCGAGAACAATGTTCTTGTGCCTTGCAAATTTATCTTAAAGAATTCTGCATCGCGAGATTCAATGATATAATTTGACTCAACATCAAAGAACCTCAGCATCACTCTTACCAGTATAACCCAGGAATATAGACTTCATAGTCCTTGTTTCCAGCTTCTGAATCCTCAAATCCGGAAGCTTCACATACGCCAGACACCTCCACACTCGAATGACATTCAAGTTGGGTCTGACCTTGATCCAGAGTTCATGAGGAGTGACTTCCGAAGTTGCATGCGGCACTCTGTTCAATATGAACATAGTCGTAAGCACTGCTTCACCCCATAAGCAATTTGGAAGACCTATAGTCAACATTAATGAGTTCATTATCTCTGTTAACGTTCTGTTCTTCCTTTCTGCAACACCATTGGATTGAGGAAAGTATGGAGCAGTTGTCTCGTTGATAATTTCATGTTCTCTGCAGAACGATGCAAATTTATGAGACCTATACTCGCCACCTTGATCACTTCTGAGTCTCTTGAGTTGTCCGATTTGACGCTCGGCTTCAGCCATGAAGTCCTTAAACTTCTCAAACGCTTCATCTTTAGACTTGAGCAGATAAACGAACGCGTACCCACTTGAACAGTTTGAAGCTGAAAGTAATGAAATATTTCATTCCTGCCTTTGTGGAGAACGTTTTGAAGTCACAGATGTCTGAGTGCACCAACTCTAGAAGATCTGTACTTCGGCTTACCCGCTTGAACAGTTTTCTTGTGATCTTTGTCTGCGCACAGACCTCACACTTCTCCAACTCCTTACTCCCATATTTGGAGATAAGTCCTAAACTAGACATCTTGTTTATTCTTTTACAATGAACATGTCCTAGTCTATTATGCCACAACTCAAGAGGATAACCAAAAGAAGAGACTACATTAACTTTCTCCAAAGGAGTTACAAGTTGAAGTTTGAACATCCTTTCGGTACAGAAAGCTTTTTCGAAGTATGTTCCCTTATATGACATAACGACCTGACCAGCGTTAATGTTCATCCTCAAGCCTGCGTTGCAGAGCAGACTTCCAGAGACCAGGTTCTTAGCTATAGCATGTACGTGCTTTACTTTCTGAAGCATCAATGACTTCCCCGAAGTCAGTTGCAATACCACCGTCCCGATCCCTAGTACTTCAGCTTGTGTCTTGTTCGCCACCATAACCTTCTCAGAGACAGGTTGGTACGTGGTGAACTACTCCTTCTTTGAGCAAACATGACACGAGGCCCCAGTGTCTATCCACCAGCTCGTGTCAACCCCAGCTGAGTCAACCTGCACAATCATAGCAACAAAGTTAGCCTCACCTTACTCCTTTTGTTTTGGTTTTTCTTTGCAGTCCCGCTTCCGGTGGCCTTTCTTACCACAGTTGAAATAAGTCCCAGGTTCTTTGGACTTGGGCTTGAACTGAGCCGACTTCACCTTCAGATGGTGAACGTCTTTCTTCTTTTGGTAGGGAGCCTTCTGCTTCCCTTTAGAATTTCCTCCTTGCACCATGTTGGCCTTGGCCATCTGCTTGGATAATGTGTCCACTTTGAGTTGAGCCCTCAACTCGTCTTCAACATGTATCCAGTGCAAGAGGCGTTCCAGATCCACTTCCATCTTCTTGCGGTGCATGTCCGCGATAAAATTACTCCACCCAGGTGGAAGCTTGGCGACGATACTCCCGACAACAAAAGTATCGACCAAGGGCATGCCATCATCCGCTAGCTTCTGATGTAACTTGAGGAACTCATTAACTTGAGGCAACATAGTTTTGTCGTCCTCAAACTGTCACGCCCCGATTCGACGGACCGTTCGTCCCCATTCCTACTATGTCGAATCGATCGTCCTCGCTAAAACGTGATGTCGTACGAGTCTGGAATTGCACTCGTACAAGGCAAGAATATTATATTTGATCATTCTTACTTGAAACATCAAGTTGAAACTTCACAAATCTCAGAGTAATTGAACACGCAGTATAGGAAGATGGAAATATGCTTTTCATTCATAGCTTGCAAATGAAGTGCAAGTCGAAATTACATTGGATGTCGTTGCGGCTACATTGATTGAAACAAAAGAAAATACTCGACAAGCTGCCTGAACTAATACTTGTCATTTCATACATTCATCCTTTTATACATAAGCTTTCGATGAATTGACTTTAAAACGCCTCTTCGAACTTTAGCTTTAGTTTAGAGCTCCCGCAGCACCTGGGAGTTGGGGGAGGGGGTTAGCACACTTGCTAAGTGGACGGGACGAACCCACTTGTCTAAACCGACTCTGATTTGTTAAGGTAGGCATGCTATTTTATATTCGTCATTCTTACCACGGCCGTGCTCGTCCCTGCATAAAAACAGAGATTATAATTTCCGCCTGCATAAAACAATAGGTGAGCATGCTATTTTATATGCGGTCATCGATGTTAATCACCACGAGGGACTATTCATCATGGCATTACGACGCACCCTATCAGACTAGGTTGCAAGCCTAGCTGAAGGTCCCGTAATGCCACGTGCCAAGCACGAAATCTCAAATTCCTCCTAGGCCGATTCGGCTCCGATGCCCCAAATACCGTTTCGAGAAAACCCTTGTACACAAGTATTCCATGACCATGCAAATGCGAGAACAGTTTATCATATGAAACGGATTGCATAGAGTGGACATTATTAAGCAGTATTATCATTTTTCTCAACTCATGCAACTAAGTCATTTTTTCCAAAGCCGTACTTCCGATTTAGCGTCCGTAGGCACCAAATTCCCCCGAGGTATCGTATGCCGCAACCAACATTTTATCATTTCATTTTGCAGATCATGAAATAGTCTATCTCTTTTCTAGAACCTTAAACTTTCTCTTTTAGATGTGAAACTTATATTTTTAGAGTAATTTACTCTAAATCGATACGTTTTTCCCGAGTTCTTGATCTTAGTGGATTGGCATGCATTTAACTTGGCATCGTCGATTTGAATAAATTCGAGGCAAAAAAATTTCGTTTGCGGGACAGTAGAAAAGAAGGGGCCGAATCACCCACCAAGTATTCGATCGTGCCGATAGTCGAAGCGTTTTGCAACGTTCAAGCTTCAGTTACGTGAGCTCCTACAATGGCACCAACACTTAGTCAGAATTTTTTCTTTAATCCTTCGTTTCGAAATTCGTAGAATGCATCCAGAAAACAACGCAAAAATACATTCATCAAATCCAAGCGACGAAAGCTCCAAGAAAACCATACAGCAGTTCAGTCCCGTCGAAAGGACTCTTATATAGAGCTCACTCGTCGAGACACAGCCTGCTGCATCTAGGACTTATTACAACAGAAGTCGTTCCATTAATAGGATCGATTCTCGTAACATTCGTCCAAATCGATTTGATCGATGCCGTAAGGTGTTACCGTTTACCAAGCTCAGCGATCGAGTCAGATGGCCATCTAAGTTTCCGACCGATCTGACTCGGCGCAAGCATATTACGGAGTCCGCCGCCTATCGGAAGCGGGGCACTGCACAAACCGCATCCTCCACACTTTTCTGTCACGTAGATCTTGTTTCTGTTCTCATCTTCCTTATAGAGATTCTCTACAGACTCCCAGACGTCCCTTGCATTGACCGTCTTGTTGTATGACTCCGCCAGAGACTCCTCCATCGAGTTTAGGATCAACAACTTGCAGAGGTTGTCATCCCGCCTCCACTTCGACTGCAAAGCCGTGGCTGTAGTGCCCCGTCCCGCAAAGTCAATCGGAGAAATCGAAACGCCGACGGCGTTGGAACTTAGCCAAAACAACGGCTACTCGAAGGCTCTCTCGTCCGAGGCGACTCCTCGCACAGGTGGGGTAGTTTCGGTGAACTTACTTCATCTTAGCCTTCACATAATAAATCGTGTTTTCAACTTGCACTGGTAGGCTAATCTAAAAAGCTACGCACCAACATAGCTAAGGAAATAATCCCGTCGGGTCGGAATGTCTTAGAACATGGAAAATGGTCCCACGGTCAACATAGAAGTCGGCTCAGCGTGCTTTCAAATGACACTCAATCCTTCGTTCCCGTGGCTTGGGAGAAGGAAGTTGGCTCAAGTTGCTAAGTTGTCCCGACACTCGAATTAGCCTAAACCTTAGGCGTCGCCTGCGTGAATGCTTGTTAAAGCATGCACGGTCCCGTCGATTTGTCCCGACACTCGAATTAGCCTAAGTCATAGGCGTCGCCCGCGTGAATGCCTAACAAAGCATGCACGGTCCTGTCCCGCAAGGCTTGGCATAGCCTTCGCACGTCCCGCAAGTTAAGTCGTTTCGCACGGCTCGTTGGCTTAAGTCTAGGCACCCGAAAAGTTGGTTGTCCAAGTCGACCCCGTGCCTAGCACATTCCTTCGACGCAAAGCTCGGCGTAGCCCTTGCTCGTCGAGTCGTTGCCCGAATAAGTTATAACAAGTGTTGCGTTGGGCTATCAAAGCCATTCTAGTACTGTCCCGCTCTATCTGCGGTTGTCAAGTCGCGTAGTCCCTTGAGAACAAGGCTCGTCGTGTAAAGTATATGACTTGAGCGATAGCATCGCCTAGAGAACCAGGTCTGTCTAAGGCACGAGCTGCGGTCAGTTTAGTGAAAAGCTTGCCACGAACAAAGGAAGTCCACGCGACTTTTGTCGCCGAGATCGATCCCTCATACTTGGGAGTCTCGCTAAGTCTTGAAATGTCCCGCACACGAGATCGGTCCCTCGTACTTGGGAGTCTTGCCAAGTCTTGATAGAAAGAAGGAATGCATTGTCATGTTAAGGAAGGATTTGATAGATCGAATTGGGTCTTGCATGGTCATTGGACAACTTGTCGACAAGGTGTAGTCTTCTCGGATGATCTCCTCCGGGGCACCGGGATCATTCGCCCGGGAGAAGCGAGTGCGGCTCAACCAGGATGCCGGATAACCGCATGGGAGTATCGGCGCTTCCGGGACTAGCTACCCTTAGAAGGGCGGACCGATACCCCCGCCGAGCCGTGTCCAAGATAGCTTGAAATTACTAGTGACCTCCTCATGTAGATGTGTCGGCAAATAGCGGCACACCGCGCGTATGCCTTTGAATTGAGTCTAGAGCTTGAATGCAGGTCTAGTCGGTAACACAAGGTCTGGGCCTAAGACTGGGCTGCAGCATAGGCACCGTGCTTGGCACGATAGATGGCGTCGGGATGTTCATGAAAGTGATACTATGGTCCACAAGTCTTGTCTAAGTTAGCAAATGGGTCTAACAGGAAGGCCGCAAGGCGGTAGCACGATGAGTCTTGATAACTTGCGAATAGAATGTGGCACGACCCTGCCGTCCCGAGTTCAAGTTTGGTCAAGTACCTAGGCGATGAGGCACTGCCTCGATCGAGATACACGGTATTGTAGCACGACCATGTCGTTGCACGTCGAGTTGGTTAGACGTCAAGTCTTAAAACTGATCCTAAGGCAAAGACTAGAAAGACAATCGAAAGGGACTTAAGCTGCACAAAGTAAATGAATGTGTCGGTTATGTATGGGTGGGCGAGAAGCTCACTCCACCAGTACAGTTGAGTACTGACACCCACACAGTGTTCATGTGCAGGCAAAGGTAGAAGCTCGTGGCGCGGAGCTCGCTTGGATGCGTCGAGGCACGGAGTTCCTTGGCGACTCGAAGCGTGCGGCCGCGTGGATTGAAGACTTATACAGGACATAATGTATGGACATCGCCTTCCGAAGCTTCCGCTGGCTCAAGCAATTGTATCGAGAGATGAGAGAGAGCAGAATGAATTGTAAATGAGAGAAAAGTGAGCACGAGAGACTTGTAATTTGGCCTTGCGCCCACAAATGTAATCTTGTATTCAATGTCAATAAAAGAGTTTCTTTTGAATGACTTATGTTCATGTGTTCTTCTTTCAAATTTTCGCTGCATATTCAATCTATCTGCTTGGGACTTCTATGCGACGACCCCGTCGCCGCCGCTGAAATCGGCCGTTATGGAACCTGCCTTGCACGAGCGCAATCTAGGCTCGTGCGGCATCACGCCTTAGCGAGGACGATCGCTCCTACGGGAGCGGGGCGTGACAGTGGCTTCAGCAACCCTTCGAGCATTTTCGCCCTCTGGAATCAAAGGCTCAGGATCTGTCAACACGTAGTCGACGCTCACAAGTTGAAGATTAAGTACGATGTTGTGAAGTCGGTCGTGCACTTGTCACCAAGCACGGTGTTGTAAGAGTTGCAAGCGCTCAGTTAAAGCTTGTGTCATAGTGGATTAACATCGAGCAAGAGTACTCGAGACTGGATTAGTCCTCTCAGAGGGATACCAGTATACATCGCTGTGTCACTGAGTTTGAATTCTTGACTCTTACTTTACTGCATTTATTTACTGTCTCATATTTACTGCCATAGTTATTACTTAAGTTTTTAATTGGTGATTATTTTCCGCTGCACACGCACACACTCTATTCACCCCCCTCTAGAGGTGCTCAACGGTCCTACATTAGCCTCCTGAAAAAGTAGATTCAGAAAGAGAATGAGAAAGATGTACATGACATCTGCCAAGAGATGAAGAAGCAGTTGTTCCTAGAAATGATGGTTGTGGTGGTGGTCACGGCTGTAGCGGGGTGTAGGTAAAAATTAATATCATGCATCTTCCTTATAGTTTCGAATTTTTATGCGACATAGAACAACAGGTGCAACATTTACAATGTATCAGTAAATATATCTGGTAGAACTGTCGAACTTGCATTGGGTTCCTCCAGGATTTTTTTATAAAATAATGTGTGCATTGTTAACTAGAGGAATAAAAAATGTCTGACAAATGCAAACATAGAACAATAGTTGCAACGTATTAATAAATGCATTTAGTAGGACTATCGAACTTGTATTGAAGTTGTAAAGAAATATATGAGTTTTCGTGGATGATACAAAGGAGCGTAACAGGGCTAAAGTCGACCCAAAAAGTTTAGGATAAAGGATTTTGTTGTTGCTGATCTGCACATTCTAACCACTCTATTCTTGTTACCGAAGAAACAACCTTATGGGTTGTTCAGTCTCTTTGATATTAATTCTCTCTCATTTCTCACCACAGTCCACTTACTTGATTGTTTATTCTCGCCAATTGCCCTGATCAAATCAAGGAATCACCAATAGAGTAGATAATCCTCCACAGGTTCACCTTGAAATGATCATATTACTATTACATAAACATTGTGCCAAACCACATTTTAGTGTAGACACAGAAACCGGGGACTGATGTCTTTCTCCACTATGTTGCATGGACCTGGTACGACATAACAAATATTATCTGTGACAATGTTGTTAAAGCCTCATAGAAAAGCGAAGTGGCTTGGACCCTGGGTGTCGTCCTTTTTTGTTTCATTTTTCTTCGTTAGTTCTTCTCTTCTCCTTTAACTGTTCCTTTTTTTTTCTTATTGTTGCATGTTGTAACTTTTTTTTCTTGTTGTTGTATGTTGTAGCAGTTGCATCTTGTTCCTGACAGCAACAGCTAGAATAAAAGATATTATAGGAGGAAAAAGAGAACAAAAAAATGAGGACAAGAGGAGAGGGTTTGACCAATTTGGTTTTTAATTCTTATGAACCCTGTTAACATCTCACAGTCTCACCAGTCTTACCTATACAACTCTAGGGGAGCTAATAATTGGAATTGACATCCTGTAGGATTATCTACAAATTTATGCATATAGAATTAGAATCACAATCACATACATACTAGAATTAGTGTGCTTTTATCTAAAATCAGTCGATTATGTTTCTGAAATCACACCCAAACTTTGTGGAATAAACCCCTACCACACACAAACCTACCCCCTCTTTTACATGACTTGATCCTTATATGCCCATGTATTAGAGCATTCAGGTGGTTTAGAATGTGCAACTTCAACAATAGATGCATAATTAAGATATTTGTTAAAGGGGCTGCTATAGCTAGGACTACGCCTAAACAAACATTGATTGATTTTGTAAAGGATATATTTTTGTTACATCGAAGGCGCGAAGGATATGGCCCTTAACAGAGCTAAATGGTGGCCCCTTTGCGATAAAGGCTTTGTTGTCCTTCTAAGTGTATATAATCATTTTGTGGTTATGCATATTAATTTCTAAGCTTGTTTTTATTCTCATCCTTTGTTGAACTGTGAGTGAATATAGTTCAGTCTGGATTTGTTTGTTACATGTGAAATATGGATTGGTATCGGACCCTTCCTATGAGTATCAAGATCGGTGGTATCGGTAGGATCGGCAGTTTCAGATTATCGAATTTTTTCGTATCGGAAAACAAATAATTATTAATAAATTATTAAAATTCTAGAAAAACGTATTTTATATATTTATGCATAATTTTAAGTATTTCATGTATTTTTTTTTAGTAATTTTGGAGCTAAATGAAATAGTAATCACCATTGCCAATTGGTTTACATGTGATACATAAGTTTGTTTTCCCCTTTTAGATGCTTTTACAACTTTACTATACCTTACATCTTTAAACCCTTGCTGATTGTTGATTTGGTCTTTTTCGGATTTTTTTGGCCAAATAGACTGAAAAAGAGACCTTCGATGTCGGTATCGGTCAATATTATGCTAAACTGTATCGGTATCGTCTATATCGGATCAGTATCGGCCGATACTACAAACTAATTATTTATGAAGTTGCTACTTGTACAATTTTTGATATAAAAAATCACAGTAACATTAATTATTATTATTATTTCATAGGAAAGCCCAGAAACTAAGTGATGATGATTAAAATAGGGAGACCAATCACAGTTCTGCTTTATTCTGACAATGGAAAGATGATTAGAACATAGTTTCTTATAAACATACTGAGGAGATGGTCGGTCCTTAATAAAATTATAGAGGTGAGTTAAGAGAACCAAGTTAGATGTTAGCAAGAAGTATGTTCCTGAAAGAAGTGTCCTACATGATGCCATTACACTCAATAGTATTTGATATGTTCTTTATTATTAGTTAGACTTAAAAGTGCATATTGGAGGACAGAGATACTGTTTGTATTTCCTTATCAAGTAACAAGTTAATGCTGGAGGACAATGTGGACAGTTTTGTCACGCTATTTTTTTACTTTGTTCCTTGAAGTTGCATATATATATATATATATATATATATATATATATATATATATATATATATATATATATATCATTGCAGTACAGAACCTTTAGTGTAATTTAAGATATAACAACAACAAAGTCTTTATACCAAATTTTTTTGGGTCGGATGTTTGAATCATTTCTCCAATTCTGGTCTGTTAAGGACCCCATATGTCTGTTAAAGGCCATGCAATGCTAACAAAATTCATATCCTTCTTTAACACTTCAAATTATGTTCGTTAAGGCTACCTCGAGTCTTACGTGCTCCATTAACTATTGTATTATCGTTCCTCCTTGCTCCTTGCAATTGTATTTATTGGTCTTTATTGGACATGTCAAAATCATCTAAGTCAATTTTCTCTAATCTTGACCTCAATTGGCCATTTCTAACTTTCCATCGATATACTCGTTTTTTTATCTTATTCTTTAATGTATTTGGTATTCATTGAATAATTGCAACTGATAAATAAAATACAAAGAACAATAGTGTATTACATAATGAGAATATTGGTTGTTTTATATATAATTAATGATGACTTTGTTTTACTGCTTGTAGATAGTTCCATCTGATGCCGACACCACAGAGAAGATTCTATGCTGACACCACATGGAAGCTTGAGATCTGAGGGACTGGATTTTTTTGGGGTTGGATTTTTTTTTTTTTAACTTAAGCCGCTAGATATTGTGCCATTTTGTAAATTTTGGATAGACTGAGACACGATCAATCATTGACTGACCCTATCTTAAATTTCAGAATGTAACTAGTATTTGAAAGAATTATCTTCTTTTGGTGGTATTTATTATGTCTGATTGTCTAGTTATCTTTATTGCTTTGTTATTAATCTGTTTAAGTGTCCTCTTTTCGTTGTAGCTTGTGTTAGAAACTATTCATTCAATACATGTAATGAACAGCTGTTCATGCATATTATATTATTCATAGAATAAATATAATGAACTGGTCATGCATATTGCAATGAGTTGCAGTAACGATAAAATTAAATGTAGTGCATGAATAAAGAAGCTTATGTTTATGCTATCAAACGATGACTGTTATTAAATGGATTGTCAAAGACAAATAGGTCTGCAAAGAGCAAAAAATTGGAAGTTGCCCTGTACACAACACTTGACTTTCATCCCAACCTACAAAATGTCACCCAAACATTTCTATCTGAAACTGCTGGATCCACACTACCAATATGTGTTATAGGGCCAGTGACATGTCCGCCGACATATCATTTCATAGGACAAATGACACATACGGCACCATATGATGATTACATCATTTGAGAGAATATGAACCAATACATTGGTTCAGACTAATATATCACTCTACATGGATAACCCAATCTTGGCCAATATTATTTAAAAATCGGGATTGGAGCAAAGTACATAAACTAACAACAATTTTATTTAAATTGACAAAAACTATACATAACAGAAAGCAATGAAATACATGATGGATAAATGAAACTGAAAGTGGAAAAGCAGAAAAATCATGTGAGCATGTCATGGTAATAATGTACTGTAAGTAATCATGGGTACAGTTAACAACAGATGAAAATCTGGAATAGAACATGTACTACTACTGTTAAACAGTGCCTTGAGATATTAGTTTATTACTTGACAGGCTGTTCCATTTGACCAGCTATGCACAAGTACGAGTATAGAGGATCAGGCCGGCCACAATAGAAAGATATGCACAAGTAGTATCGGGTCAGGCTATACCCTACGTGTGACGAGGGTGAGCTCTGCACAAATGAGTAAACAAGTAGGGTATGATCACATAATCTCCTAATCTCTCCATCCTACGACTAGTATAAAGGATCCAACCATAGCACGTTACGACACGATATTCTCTAAGAGGGTAGAAAATTCCCTCAGGAATCGGCGTCTATACAAGTACAAGGACAATAGTCTAAAACGAGACATGTACCAATATACCAGGATAACCATGAATAACATCTCATGACGGGATCCAAGCTATATTAATCCGTGTAATCTCGTGTGAGGAATCAAGAATAACACTACAAACTGATATCATAGAGACTATCAAAAAAATAAAATAAAAACTATCAGAGAATATACTCGCCTCAATTTGGTTGGAGTCGATGCGTGCGATACGAACGTGTCGACACGTAATAGATACGATGCTATGCTCCACAAGATGGTCCCAAACGACGGCACAGACGATCCCATCGAATCCAGAATAGTCCAAATAGCCTAGTTTTATATAAAGAAGCCCAAAATCAGAGTTCGGTACGATAATCGAATCAAAAAATAGAAAACGACTATAATAGTTGCGATTTACGATTTAAGAAAAAAGGAAAAGACGTAACACGAAATGTATAACCGCTTTGAAAATCATTTATAATATCGAAAACTATTAGTAGTCATTTAAAATATTATTTGGGACATTGAGAAGTATTTGTAACTAGGTAGAAATTATTTGAAGTAATAAAATTATATATATTTTTTTTTGAAGCAATGGGTACTTGTGGCGAACTCGCCTCCACTGGGGCTCGAAGTAGCCTCGAACTCCCGACCACTTGGGCCGCATGCATCTCTCTTAATCACTAGGCTAGAGGTCATTTGCAAAAAAAAAAAAAATTATATATATATATATATATATATATATATAAGAAAGGATCCACATCCCCTCACTTTTGCATTCCCCATGCATCCCCTCTTTCACATCTGTTGGATCTTTGTTTCAGTCATCTAATCTTAACCGTTGATTTTTCAATTGTTAAGATTAGATGACTTAAACAAGATCCAACGGGTGTTATCATGGGGATGCATGAGAGATGTAAAAGTGAGGGGATGTGGATCCCTCATATATATATATATATATATATATATATATATATATATATATATATATATATATATATATATATATACTAGCATATGTGCACGTGCCTTACACATATTTTAACATTCTTTTAATTAACTTAGGAAAACTTTTTAGAAAGACCAAAGGATAGTCTTCGTAATTACTAAGTTGTCCTTATTAAAATTAATGAACCATTTTTAATTAGTATAGACATGTAATGATATTTTCGGAATTCAAAAGTTTCACCATCAAGTTTTCCTATTATATATATATATATATATATATATATATATATATATAACCCATTAACTATTCATTTAATCAAATCCAATAAATTCCATAAATAAATAGCCTAATATAGGTACACATGTAATTGCCGGTCAAGGTAATATTTATAATGTAGAAAGAAACTTATTTAAGGAGTAAGTATATGTACATATATCTTACGAACTTAAATCACATTTAAAATCCTAAATCTCTTACCAAAACCAAGTTCACAGTCTTCTATATATACATATAGTATTGTTCAAGATAATCAGTAGGCCTAGTATAGAGCCCAACTCAAAATCTAACATAATTTTAGAAAATCATCTTTGTATACCAACACACATACCAATATACTGTATATACAAGTATATACTAGTATACGTATTCACATACAATTATTATAGTCCAAAACCCAAATTAATATAAACCCAAAACAAAACCTGAGTTTAATTACTCAATGGGCTTAGGCCCAACCCATGGCCTAAAATAATTTTTTTTTTTTTGAGAACAGCCTAAAATAATTTAATAAACTATTTTTATGCACACATTTACATATATACAAATATATGTATTTAGATATACATAAATATTATAAGTATATACAAGTATTATATGTATATTATACCCACGGCTCAGCCCAAACAACTTCATAAACCTTAATCCTAACAATCATTAATAATAAGCAAAATTAATAAATCCTAATTTAACTATGCATATTATGAAATCGGACCTTAATCCCATTTATAATCGTTAAAAAAAACCATTTAGTAAACCATAGGAAGGGGAGGAGAAAACTCTTCAGCTGCTATGTATACACCCAAACCAAATCCCTAAAAAATCCGAAAGTGAGAGAGAAAAGGGGAGAAATTGAAGCGGGGGCTCACAGAGGGTGTCGTGGTGCCGGAGGAAGGGTGGCCGGGTCGAGCTCACCAGGGTGGAGGCGACTGCAGCGGCGGCGGCTAGGAGAGCGGCCGGCGAAGGCGGAAGAAACTGGGGCGCGGCGGAGCCAGGCCGGCCGGGCGCACACGGGCGGTGTTCGGTGAGAGTCGGTCGAGGCGGAGCGCCGGCGAGGCTCGATGGCGGGGCAAGGCTCGAGGGGGCACGGTTTCGATGGAGGCGGCGCTCAGGTGAGAGTCGGTTGCCCTATTCCTCCTGTCTATGGGTGATATATATAGGGGGGGCAAGGGCGGAGGCAGAAAAAAAATTTAGGGGGGGGGGGCTAAGTGAAAAAAATCATCATCTTATAACTCAAAAAAGAAAAAATCTACAAAACAGGACTCCTGGGATTCGAACAGTGGCTCTTTAATTGCAAAGACATTGGCTCAACCAACTGTGCTGAGAACTACTTGTGTTAATCTTTTGGGGGGAACCCTAATAGCAAAGAAGGTACATGTAAGAATTAAGAGAAAAATAGTGGAAATGACCGACTGCTAGCACCAACACTAACTTCTAACCATTTTGCTATCCATTTAACATTTTGTTGCTTATCACTATTCAAAACAGTTTATAAACATATTTATTTTTACATTATATATATATATATATATATATATATTCCAGAAATTGAGTAGAACAAATAAAATCATTTACGATAAACCTCTTACCTCATACAAAAACAAATACTTATTACTTTATAGAAATTCAAGAAATTGTCATGAATTTATTTAGGACAAAATCTCGTAAATATAGTTTTCCCAAAATCAAAGACCAAACAACCTCCGATAGCTTAATACGATTCGGAAAATGCTTTGTATCAAAATTGGCGATTTCAAAGATTTTAGGAAAAGTTCATAACTACAAATTTTAAAAATTTCGAAAAAATCCAGAAATCCGGAAAACGAAGGTTACAGGAGGAGCGGGAAACAAGAGACGTGGAAGAGGAGGGAATGAGGTACCGGGGAGGGTACGTCGAAGAGTAGCAGCGGCGGACGAGGAAGAAGAGGGAAGGAGGGACGAGGAAGCAGCGGAGGTGGGAAGCAGGAAGCAGCGGAGGTGGGAAAGAGGGATGCACCGCCGGAGGAACGAGGAAGGAGGCCGACGAAGGAACTGGGAAGAAGGATGCACCGACGGAGGAACGGAAAAGGAAGAGGGACGCCGACTTCCACGTCTTCTTCATCATCTTGGCGGCTGAAGGAGTGTGAAAGTGTGAAAGGCTAGGGTTAATATTTTTCCTATAAATAAGGCTAATTATAATGGCACATCATATTTTTACAAGTTTGCCATCCCCATTCGTTACTCGGGACTAGCTCAATTTTTTTCAGCAAGTAGGACTGCAACTAAGTTGGCAGTCCTAGCATAACGTAGGACTGCTAACTTAGTTGCAGTCCGCGTCGACGAAGACGTAGCGGAGCTCGGAGGAGGCGGACCCTCCCATGGACACCCTCCCCCGTGCGCTCCGGCCTCGCCCCGGCCATTCGAGGTTGATCCCCTCCAGGCTCCTCGCCTCTCCTCTCGATGAAGCTGGTAGCGGAGAGCGTCGCACCACCGGCGGGGATCCCCTCGAGCCTGTCGAGGAGCGGGGTGAGGCCGGAGCGCACGGGGACGCCGGCAGCGCCTCTCCCGCACGCGTCCGCCAAGCCACCGCCGCCAACGGCACTCTGCCGGCAGCTCCTGTCACCCCCAGTTTTCGAATTAGGGGTATTATCTTCATTTTTTAAGTTTTATGATTTTTAGGAATTTTATTTGATTTTATATGATTTTTAGGGATTTGTTTGATTTGGTTTGGATTTTATCCAATTCGGACTTAAGTTGGAGACCCGGGTAGCCTGGACACTAGTGGGACCCACATACTAGCTGGGCTTGGCCCACATACCATCCTAACTAGGCTAGAAACCATAAACCCTACTTCCATGGCTTAATTAGTCATTTTAGAGGCTTAATTAGTTAATTAGAGTCAAACCGAAACAAACCGAACCAAACCGAATTCATTTCAAACCAAACCAAGTCTATTGGGTTTGGGGGCTTATTGGATCACCACCCAAACCCAATAACCCCCCTTGGCCGGCCATGAAGTGGAGCACCCCCTCCTCTTTTCTTCACAACTAAGAAACCTCTCTCCCTCTCCATTTCTTTCTTTTCCAAGCTTCTTCTCCAAAGGAAAATCCATTAGGTAAGCCATTAAATTACCATTAATTCCTCTTTAGCATTTATGGCTTTCACAATAAATGAAGAGGAGCTCATTCTCCACCATTTGCCCATAGCTTTTAATAGGTTTCCTAAAAATCTAGGTTAAGGATTAATTAGGGGTTTTCATAGATAGAGTGTATATATATGTATATGTGTATATATAATTATATGTATTTGAGTGTGTATAGAAGAATGGTGGTGGTGATGGTGTGTGAGAATGGTGGTGGTGGTGTGTGATAGTGGTAGGAAGAGTGTGTGTGTGGTTGTGTGAGTGTGTGTAAGTGTTTATATATATATTTAAAAGTGTGTGTGTATATATATAGATAGATAAATGTGTGTGTGTTTATATATATATATATATATATATATATATATATATATATATATATATATATATATATATATATATATATATAGAGAGAGAGAGAGAGAGAGAGATAAGGGAATGAGTAGAGGAAGAAAGAAGGAGAAGAAGAATAAGCAACTGCAGCAGGAGCAGTATCAGCTGCAGCAGCAGCTGAATGCAGCAGCAATGCGCAGCAGTAGCAGGAGCCGCAGTAGCCTAGAGGAAAGAAAGAATAGAAGAAGAAGTTAAGAAGAAGAAGAGTTAAGTAGAAGAGATAGGAAGAAGATTAGAAGGAGAGAATAAGAAGAAGTTAGAAGAGAAATAAAAGGAAAGAATAAGAAGAAGTTAGGAAAAGAATTAGAATAGGAAAGAATGAGAGGAAAGGTTAAGAAGAAGAATGAGAAGAAGATTAGAAGAGAATAGGAAGGGAGAATAGGAATTAGAGAAGGAGAATTTGAAGGGGAGGAATTAGAAGAAGAGGAATAGGAGGGTAGAGTAGGAAATGGAATTTAGAGGAGTTAAGTGAGTCGGAATGTGGTAAAGGGGTGAAATTGAGCCCCGAGTGTCGGAATGAGATGAAACTTGGAGGAGACTTAGAATACGTAAATTAGACTTTGCGGGTAGGCTCCCGAGTTGAAATCGGGGTTGTAGGACGACGGTATCGCGTCGTACCATTGCGTATCTTGAGATATTCAAGATATCGGCAATGGGCCGTAAGATGGACTAGACGTCCACTCTAACTAGGTATCTTGGTAGGTAACGAATGTATAGGCTAGTATCCTACTACCCTAGGGAGCACGGGTCGAAATACCAAGCGTAGGTAGGCTAACTTGGTATTCACCTAGGCTAGAAATTTACCTTAGTAAAGGGTAAATTTAGGATATTGGCCCACGGCCAAGATACGGATTTTGGAGTCCAATATAGACTTGGATATGGGTTGTAAGGGTTGGTAATGATTAGAAATAGTCGCCTAGACCTAGTCTTGACCTTGGTTGACCACGGTTGACTTTTTAGACCAAAAGTCAACTATGGGTCAACACTTTACCCAATTTAGTCCCAAATTCCATTAGACTTGAGCAGTTGACCAAAAGTCAACTGTTAGTCATCATTGACCTAGGGTTGACCTAGGGTTGGCCTAGAGTTGACCAGAGTTGACTTGTTGACCAAAAGTCAACTGTAAGTCAACTTTTGACCTAGTTTGATACGGATTGAATTCCAATACTCTCCCATGACCAAGGTTGACCCAACTAGACTTGTCTTGACCTAGAATAACTTAATAGGGTTTAATTTGATTTGACTTTACTTCTTAAACATAGTATTGTTACGTCTTGTTCTCTATAGGTCCTCGAGACGCTGCATTAGATCCCGTTGACATATCTTATCATATTACAGGCGAGTACATTCTCTGACACTTTTTCAATTTACGATGATTGTTATAATTCATGTAATTAGTGTAGATATGCTTGTTCTCGACACATTGGTCACACGGATTGGTATTCATGGATCCCGACATGAGATGTTATTCCTCGTTATCTTGGTATATCTTGTGCAAGCCCCTTGTAGTTCTTGTGCAGTATATGGACACCGATTTTCGAGGAAACTTGCTCCCTTCTCGTAGAATCCTGTGTCGTAACGTGTCTTGCTTAGATCCACTCTACCAGTCGGGGACGGGGAGTACTAGTGTAGATGTGTGATCATTATCCGTCTTATTTATTCTTGTAGACCTTGAATGATACCAATTCTACACTCCACGTAGGATTGGCTGATCAGTAGACCTTGTACAGACCCAAGCCGGCCACATGTTGAAACTAGTACTCACACACCTAGATAGATGATTCTTGATTCTTGTACATGCCATGATCAGTTTACTTGCCTTGTTCTAGCTCTAGATTTACAGCTTACCTTGACATGATACTCAGATGTACATTCCATGATTTCTTGTATATACTCTCTATTTACAGTCTTATAGCTTTTGTCATATCTTGTGAACTGTTGTTAGTTGATTGTGCCCGTTCCATCCTGACTGGATATGTTGACAAAATATTACAGATGCTGATGAGGGGGATTACTGTATCTACTACGGTCCGGACGACGTAGTGGGCTTAGACTTAGAGGCCTTGGTCCAGCAGGGCTTAGCTCCGCCTGACGAGACTTTACCTATTGCTTAGTTAGAGTTATTTGTGAAAACACAGGTGTAGGCAACTCTAGAGGGGGTGAATAGAGTTTGTGTCAATAATCACCAAATAAAAATTAACTCTATATCACCTCCACAAAAACAACTATCAAGATAGTAAATAAATCAGAAATAATTGCGGAAGAAAATAAAGATCAGAAGAGCATACGCAAACACAGCAGTTTTAACCTGGTTTCCCTCGTGGAGGACTAGTCCAGGCCTGAGAACTCTAGCTCAGGATTCAATCCACTATTTGTGAAATAGTAGTTTACAACCCGTGCCTTTTCTTCAGAAGAGCACGTCAACTTCTTACAGAGGATCGCAGTGGCGATTTGCTTGGAATTGTCCAAGCGACTTGGAATTGTCCAAGTGACTTTTCTTTTCAACTCTTGCACAAAAACTTCTAGCTGAATCGCACTTGAGCACCTTGGGGCTTAGGAAGTTTTGTGGCTAGTAGATTTGAAGAGTAAGGCTCTTGACTATATAGGCTATGTAAGAGAAGAAGAATAGAAGAGTGGATGGTTTCAAATGAGAGAAACCAAGGCCTATTTATAGGGTTCGGGACAGGCAGAATTCGGCCAGAATTCTGTCCTCAAGATTCAAAAATATGGCCATTGGACAGCTAGCAGCAAGCAGGCCCTAAAAATCAGTTCCTGAAAATCAGGGGACAGAGTTCGGCCCGAACTCTGTGTGGAGGCAGAGTTCGGCCCGAACTCTGTCTCCAGAAGACAGAATTGGTCCATTGGCTTTTGGGCTTTGTGGAGCTTGGGCTTGGTTCAGGAATTGGTCTGTTTGTATGGTAGAGCTTGGAGAGATATGTCTAGGGGTTGAGATGACTCAGTGCGACTCAACGTACACATTCTCCTAGACTCAATAAATTGAAGATTACAGACTTAGAACAAGTAGGAAAACCAAGAGCCCTGTGATGACGCCTTTCTTCTGATATCTGAGCAGAACTGAAGACGTCTTTTTCCTTGACAGCAGTCGTCCGAAGATAAACAGATCTGGAAATCTGAATACCTTTCGGGGGCTTCGCCCCCGAACCCCCGACGGGGGGCGCTGCCCCCTCGACCCCTGTCCGCTGACCGGGCAGCGGAACCCCCGATGCGAGGCCCCGGATAGGTCGCTAGGCGGTTCGAAGAAATCTCTTTGTATGACGCCGTCTTTGCTCCATCATTAATTCTTCATTGCCTATGTCCTGTTTGATCATGTTTGATCATGCTTACTGCATGTCTACAAATACATGTTAGGCCAGCAGAATATGTTGCAGTACGATACAAGCATAGCAATATAATATGGGACAATTAGGACATTGCTAAGTATAAGTAACAACATGATATCATGTTAGGCCAACAAAATATATTACAGTACGATACAAGCATAGCAATATAATATAGAACAATTAGGACAAAGCTAAGTTTAAGTAGCAACATGATAGTGAGTATATGAATATTAGTAACATCATTATGTTAAATTTAACTGATTAGCCATATTCAAAAATACAATGTAATCATTGGGCCAACAATCTCCCCCTTTTTGATTATGGCAAATCGGTTAAGTTTAACACAAATACAATAGATGCATGTATCACTAATAAACACATATTACAAGAAGATTGTGTGCTAACTTAAACTTATTTCTCCCCCTTTGACATGATCAAAAAAATAAGCTCCCCCATAATAAGAGATAAACCGAACTCAAGCACAATTAAAGGAGGAAGGCATAGACAATCATGATCAAGATATACTAAATGAGGAACAATGGGAGAAGTGTGTAAAGACAAGTATAGAAACTACATACCCAATGTAGAGTGCCAAAAAGAAAATAGCTTGTCAAGACACAAATAGTTGGTAAAACTAAAAGAATTTGAAAATAATCAATAGATAGTTTACCAACATGAAATCCAAGAAAGACATCCAAAACATAGTATGATATAAAATATTGCTCTAGTTTTGGAAGAGAATTATGAAATAAAAGATTTCAGTCTAAAACCATAAGGATTAGATAATTGCAAATAATAGATATCAAAGTAGAAAGATACCAATTGAGATATTGAAATAGACAAACTTGATATCAATTGAAATATATAAACTTGAAACATTGATCAATGAAACTATGATAGTTACAATTGTCCACAGATAAATAGTGGAACAAAATCAAGGAATGATCAATGTAAAATATAGCAATTGAAATAAATAAACTTGAAACATTGATCAATAAAACTATGATAGCACAATTGTCCACCGATAAATTGTGGAACAAAGTAAACGAATGATCAATGTAAAATAAGGCAATTGATATAAAATAATCTTATTATTTACAAATCTATTTGCTTATCCAAAACTCATGCATTTGAACTCAATTACCTTATCATGCTATATGAATAAACATGAAGGTAAAGGAGAAACAATGTTTGAGAAGGAGAAATTCAGTCGAATTGAATGCTCCCCCTCAAACTATTACCAATATAAAATCATGAATTTTGGATAAGTCCTTAACAAGGAAAGCCAAATTAAACATACAAAGAAAGCCAAATCAAAGAGAACACAATAGTCATCAAGGTAAAATACAAAAGTTAATATTTACGAGATGACTCATATCAAAGAAATATGATGAAAACAATTGCATAAACTCTTATAAACCTTTAAAAAAAACAGTATCATGACCTCAATCACTAAGATATAAATAATGATAAAAATATGGGTCAATGATGAACTAGGTATACGACATATTAAAGGGTATAAATGAATTGAACCAATTTATTTGCTCCCCCTTAAAATATGCGTATCTAGTTCCAAAGTACTTATAGCATAAATAAAATGATAACTACAAGATCTAGGGGTAAATCAACTATTGATTTCTCCCCCTTGCTCAATGCATATAAGGCTATAAAGACGACATAAAACAAATAATGTCATCTTTAGGAGAGATACCCAATAAAATAGTCACTAAAGATGAACGATCAAAATAATATCTCAATTTAGCACATGTAATCAAAAGACGACATACACTGACCTATATAGAAGAATATCATATTGAAATATGATAGATCAATGCATGTTATCTTTTGAGAAGAAGATCATCATGAAAAGAGATAAGGTCCATTAGAAAAATATTATTATGAACAAGAATAATAAGGACCATTAGAAAAATATCATCATGAAAAGGAATAATAAGGTCCATTAAAAACAATCATGATGAGAATCACAATATAGCTCAAAAGATAAAAATACAACTAAAGAAAAATGTCATCATGAATAAAGTCAATTAAATCAATCATGAAGAAAGTCAATTAAATCAATCATGAGGAAAGTCAAAATATAGCTCAAAAATAATAAAGCTCAAATATCATGTCCATGATTATCTAATTAAGAAAAGATCAACCAACTTATTGCTTTACAAGGACTATGCATGTTTTACCACATATGTACCCATCAACGGGTAATAATCCAACCTTGCTAATACTAAATGAGAAACCAATGAAGTTCAAATAGCAAAGAGCATATGTGATAATCCATGAGTAGTCAAAGTAGAGTAATAAATTAACTTGATAACCACATAATTAGATAATATAGGACTACTCAATTATTAGGATCATTTATCAATAAAAGTAAACATGATCCAACGAATCTCATCAAGAGAAAATCCCAAATCCATATTTATAATACAATCTTACAAATCGATAAAAAATATGGAGAGAAAAAGTCAATCTCATTTAAAACATTGCAAATATTCCAAAGAAATAATAATATAATAGAATCATAACTCAAAAGATGAGAGAAATTTAAGAGATGCTTGTCAATGACTAGTATGAAAGGAAGTTAAAGCGATGAATCACAAATCTCAATGGAAACAAGATAAAATAAAAAAATTTGTCAAACTAATTTTAGAAACCAAATATATGTATCTAAAATAGAATACAAATCAGAAAGAATTCATAAATCTTGTTTTTGTAAACTAGCATATCACATATAGATTGAAGTTCAAGAAGATAGCTAGATGAGTGAAAGTGAACAAAAATCATGTAGCTTAACAATACATCGCAAATAAGCAAGCTAGCTACATAACTAATTAAGATTAATGAGATAGGCCATTAACATGATAAATGTGCTCATTAAATCTTAAGTCACTAACACTAAAAAATACATGCTTAAGCATAGAGTTCACAATAAGGGTAATACATTTTGTATGATCAAAATGATTTATATACTCTTTGCTAAGCAAGGATAAGAGTATAAGATAGCAAGTAAATGAATTAGACTCTCATCAAGTAAAAGACAAAAGAGATGGTCATGAAAACACAATGGAGCAAATCTCTTTGCCAAATATTGAGATTAACCCAAGATAATAAAATAATAGATTGATCTAGAGAAAGCAAAATTATAACCATTATGAAAGTGTATTCTCTAGAAATGGAAAATCTCAAAGTAAAAGTTCAACCCATAGTAGCTAAAGACATGAGAAGTATGATATATCAATTACATATATTCTCATGTGCTACAAAATATCATTGGGCAATAATAATAAAATATTTATAGCTCAAATATAAGGCTAGATATGATGAAGTATTCTGGAACTTAGGGGAGGATCCAGAACTAGATAATGGTTGCAAGTAGACCTTAATAAATCTTAAGTCTATAAAGTGTTGATCACTTTGGGTTAGCTGTAGGGGCCGGTTCCCAGCTAGCGGTAGTCCGAAGACTAGTGCACCGTGTCGCTTCAGGCTATTTACACCTGTATGAAAGAAGGACCCTTTCGGCTTGTTCCCAAAATGTTCTTTACTTTTAAGAAATTAGATTTAGAGGAATATATGCAATATCATCAAACAACATCAAAGTATAAAAATTACTTTGAATAAGAGAGGTAAATACCAAATAATAATGAAAGAATGGTCATCAAAATTTGCTAAGAATATTTTCAAAACAAATATTTTCATAATACACTTTGTGAAAATAAATATATAGAAGATTTATACTCAAAATAAGTATGATGATCTCAACAAGAAAGGTAAAGCATAAAATCAAGCAATTCTTAAAAGTACTTCCATAAAAGTCATGAACAAGACACTAATAAATATTTTCTCTCAACATTCCAACTTAAAGGCATTTGAATAAATAAATATCGACATTTGGAATCAATAATGGCCATTGGATCTATAATTTGATCAACTGCTGAGGCTGTTTTCAGTTCTGGAACAGTCAGGCCGAATTCGGCCCGAACTCTGGTAAGGACAGAGTTCGGCCCGAATTCCGGATTCTGGTGACAGAACTGGAATCAGGCTGAAAATAGGTTAAGCAAAAAGATCAAAATAAGAGTGAAAGACATGTATCCATAAAGTCAACAAGTAAAAGCCAATAAGATATCATCAAAAAGAAGACTTTAAGGAATAAGCTAATTGATTCAAGTAGAGATAACACAAATTTAGTCAAAAGAATCAATAGCTAAATTATAAGGTAAGCACAAGTATGAATAAATACTCTTCAAAATAATATGAAACTTGAGCTTATCACATATGCCCACATAAAGATATTTATACAAAAATAGATGTCAATATAATAAATACATGATCTACATGTAAATGAAGATTTAATGAATATAGTCATGTATCCATCATGAATGTTTGAAAAACTATCACAAATTCAAAAGCACGTATAAATAGACTTTATTAGGCAAAGACATAATTGATTCTCAATAGGATAATCAAAATAAAATATGAGAATTGATAATGAAGATATTATGCAAGCACAAGATTAAAAAGAAGTATAAGTATATACTTATCAAATTATAAGTAGCTTGTGCTAAACACATATATTCACAAATACCAATGATATATTAAATACAAATCGGCAAGAAGTAACCATCTCAAAACTTTTAAAGATGAAGAGTTAAAATCATATTAACTCAAATCAAAACCAAGGTTATAAGGACTAGAGTGATATGCATGCTTTGTAAATAAGGATTAAGAATAACGAGCATGCATATATAAATGTATCACACTACTAGAAAATGAGTGATAAACTACATAGAGTGAACTAATCATTTAAAGCAATGCAACTAGTCATGCTAGATAAAATAAATAATAAGAAAATTAACTAAGCATGCTAGTATTATATCTCACATTGATTTATATAAAAGCAACTAAAGGATATCAATGTAAGCTAGTAGCAAGACATCAAGAGAAACATGCTAGATTCAACAAATATAAACCATTTAGAGAGAATCGTTTAGCATGTTACCAAAGTGGCTCTAGTGGCCACACTTGTGTTGGTGCAATTGCTTGGAAGATGACCTTTGAGCTTTGCAACCACCAACACGCTCCTTGGTGCTATATCCCAATACAAGAGGCTCCACCTACAACATTAGGCGAAGACTTTGGTATCCAAATAAACTTGGATCCATATTTATTAGCTTTAGGGACCCATATACTATTTACTCTAGCATTGGTAGAAAAACTCCTACGAATAGGACAAGTTATACTCATGTGTCCAATGCGAGAGCAATAGAAGCACCTAATACTAGTGTGTGCACATGTATCAGAATGAGCATGATTATGAGCATGTGACATACTAGAATGATGAATATCTCTAGAGTGAGTATGCATGGATTTGGTCTTAAGAGTATCATGCAAATTATTATGCACACAAGTAAGAGAATCACTATGCATGGATTTGGTCTTAAGAATATCATGTTCTAATAGCAAATCATTATGCAAACAAGTAAGAGAATCAAATTTAGCATTTAAAGCATAATTCTCTTTTTCAAATAAAGCAATTCTAGAAATAAAATCATCATTTTGTTTCTTTAAAGAGTCAATAGAAGAATCATGCAAATGATTTAGCTCATGTGCTTGCTTCTTAAGATCTTCTATTGATGAGGAAAGAGATTTGATTTTCAAAATTAAAGAATCATTCAAACTCTTTAAAGAAACACAAGATGAGTTTTGAGAGTCAAGTCTAGATAATAAATCATTGATTTCATTTCTCAAAAACTCATTAGCTTCTTCTAAATGAATAACCTTTTCTACAAGTTCTTCATTTGTAGAATGAAAAGCCTTAGCACACTTTAAGGAATGGTTAGCCATGGCTTTCCACTTAGAGCACTTATTGCATTTAGAAGAAACGTGATTGTCTATGCTACTAGAAGAAAAACCCTCTTCATCGGAGGAGGAAGAATATGATGCCATACACAAATAAACAAGGATCTACTCTAAGGATGTTAAGCCTAACAATAGAGACCTTGCTCTGATACCAATTGAAAACACAGGTGTAGGCAACTCTAGAGGGGGTGAATAGAGTTTGTGTCAATAATCACCAAATAAAAATTAACTCTATATCACCTCCACAAAAACAACTATCAAGATAGTAAATAAATCAGAAATAATTGCGGAAGAAAATAAAGATCAGAAGAGCATACGCAAACACAGCAGTTTTAACCTGGTTTCCCTCGTGGAGGACTAGTCCAGGCCTGAGAACTCTAGCTCAGGATTCAATCCACTATTTGTGAAATAGTAGTTTACAACCCGTGCCTTTTCTTCAGAAGAGCACGTCAACTTCTTACAGAGGATCGCAGTGGCGATTTGCTTGGAATTGTCCAAGCGACTTGGAATTGTCCAAGTGACTTTTCTTTTCAACTCTTGCACAAAAACTTCTAGCTGAATCGCACTTGAGCACCTTGGGGCTTAGGAAGTTTTGTGGCTAGTAGATTTGAAGAGTAAGGCTCTTGACTATATAGGCTATGTAAGAGAAGAAGAATAGAAGAGTGGATGGTTTCAAATGAGAGAAACCAAGGCCTATTTATAGGGTTCGGGACAGGCAGAATTCGGCCAGAATTCTGTCCTCAAGATTCAAAAATATGGCCGTTGGACAGCTAGCAGCAAGCAGGCCCTAAAAATCAGTTCCTGAAAATCAGGGGACAGAGTTCGGCCCGAACTCTGTGTGGAGGCAGAGTTCGGCCCGAACTCTGTCTCCAGAAGACAGAATTGGTCCATTGGCTTTTGGGCTTTGTGGAGCTTGGACTTGGTTCAGGAATTGGTCTGTTTGTATGGTAGAGCTTGGAGAGATATGTCTAGGGGTTGAGATGACTCAGTGCGACTCAACGTACACATTCTCCTAGACTCAATAAATTGAAGATTACAGACTTAGAACAAGTAGGAAAACCAAGAGCCCTGTGATGACGCCTTTCTTCTGATATCTGAGCAGAACTGAAGACGTCTTTTTCCTTGACAGCAGTCGTCCGAAGATAAACAGATCTGGAAATCTGAATACCTTTCGGGGGCTTCGCCCCCGAACCCCCGACGGGGGGCGCTGCCCCCCTCGACCCCTGTCCGCTGACCGGGCAGCGGAACCCCCGATGCGAGGCCCCGGATAGGTCGCTAGGCGGTTCGAAGAAATCTCTTTGTATGACGCCGTCTTTGCTCCATCATTAATTCTTCATTGCCTATGTCCTGTTTGATCATGTTTGATCATGCTTACTGCATGTCTACAAATACATGTTAGGCCAGCAGAATATGTTGCAGTACGATACAAGCATAGCAATATAATATGGGACAATTAGGACATTGCTAAGTATAAGTAACAACATGATATCATGTTAGGCCAACAAAATATATTACAGTACGATACAAGCATAGCAATATAATATAGAACAATTAGGACAAAGCTAAGTTTAAGTAGCAACATGATAGTGAGTATATGAATATTAGTGACATCATTATGTTAAATTTAACTGATTAGCCATATTCAAAAATACAATGTAATCATTGGGCCAACAATTTGTACTGGACCTTGTCTCCAGTTACTTTTGAGACTGTTATATTTTGGGCTTGTATTAGAGACTTGGACTTGGACTTGTATATTCTTGTGTTGGACTCGACAGGTTATATTTTATCGTCTTGTTGTCTTTATCTTTCAGTCTTTACTTTATCATCTTAGAACTGTGATTGAGCACTCATATATATTCATTGCTTGTCCTCCGTTCGGAGTTGACCATATTCTCGACAGGTTTTTGATATATATATAAATTGTTATTAGAGTAGAAAACCTACAGCGTTTCACGCCGTTTTTACGGTGAGAGCTGGGCGTTGTTACGCACACGTGCCCTTACAGCGGGTGCGGATCGTGACACGTTTTTAGTGGTGGCCCATGCAGGTCTTAAAGTCGCAATTAGTGTGATGTCGTGGCGGCACTCGTCTTAGAGTGTTGACTACGAGCCTGTGTTACACATAGGAGGTAGTAGGCTAAGAGTACTCAATCACAGTAGGATCTTTCCTTGCTTATCTTGCTTACCGTCTTTGATATTGATTTTGCATTCTAATTGTCCTCCTTGATATAATATTTCCCGTGCCGTATTGATTTTCTTTTTTATTTTTTTCTTCAGGATGGTGCAGACCAGGTCCCAGTATCCTGAGTCCGCGGACGCGGAGAGGTCTGCTATGACTCGCGGACCTGATCCGGACACTCCTGCTGCAGTCGGGGTGTCGGAAGCAGCTCTTGGGGGCGCTCCTCCGCCAGTTACGAGGGCTGACCCCAGGGTTGCTACGACTTTTCCGGCCGCAGTACCAGTGGTTGATACGGGCGCTCTTCCTCCTCCTGCGCAGCGGATTCCTCCGTCAGTTGCGGACATACTTCCACCTCCACCTCCTCTGCCTACAGATATGGGGCAGATGCTTACTTTCCTCCAGCAGATGCTGGATACTCAGAGAGCCCAGGCCGAGGCTCAGCAGAGGCAGACAGACGCGATACGTCAGGGCATGGAGGATGCCCATCAGTTGGCCCTTGCAGCCGTGGAGCAGAGGGCTCCGCATCAGGGGACGCGTACTAGGTACGGAGATATCCAGGACTTCAAGAAGCTCGGGCCCTGTGACTTTAGCGGGACCGAGGGTGTGGTCTATGCAGATGATTGGCTCGAGGATATCGAGCGGCAGATGAGGGCCTCCCGCCTGGCAGACGGCCTGAAGGTCGAGGCGGTAGGTTTGCAGTTGCTAGACATTGTACGCACCTGGTTCAGAAACGAGCCAGCCCTAGCTGGAGAGGGCCATACTTGGGCAGAGTTCAAGCTTCTCTTCAAGGAGAAGTTTTTTTCCCCCACGGACAAGATCGACATGGTGCGGCAGTTCCAGGATCTGCAGCAGGGCAGTTTATCTGTGGAGGAGTACGCCGCGGAGTTCGGCCATCTGAGCCGATACGCGGAGTACATGGTTCGAGACCCGGAGATCATGGCGAGCCGTTTCAGGGAGGGGCTGACTTGGGATATCAAGATCCTCATTCCCTCCTTCTATGAGACTTATACCCAGATCTACGCGGAGGCCCGCAAGGTAGAGTGGGAGTGGGGCTTGAAGCCCAAGAGGGAGCGTGATCTTTTCTCGGGGGCTACTAGCAGCGCAGGGGCTGCTAAGCGCCCTCAGCTTCAGCATCGTTCTTTCCAGCATCACCAGCCGCAGGTTCAGGCCAGAGCACCGGTTCAGCAGGTGCAGCACACTCAACAGAGGCAGGCACAGCATGGGGCTCCTCGCGGCTACTGTAAGAAGCCTAGTCACATCTGGGAGGTCTGCCGGAAGAGGCTGGGCATGTACCTCTACTGCGGGGAGGCTGGACATCAGTTGAGAGATTGTCCTGCGAACCCTCGCAAGGTAGCCCGTGGAGTGGTAGCAGCTCAGGGGGCACCGGCGAGAGTACCTACAGTGCAGCCGAGGGGTCCACTTCCGACCCAGCAGCAGCGGTTTGTACAGCACCACCAGCAACGGGGCGGTCAGGGTAGAGCCTTTGCTCTTACAGCCGAAGAGATGGAGCCTATAGCGGATGTTGTCGCAGGTTCTATTCTGCTCGATTCTTTTCCAGCTTTAGCCTTGTTTGATTCTGGTGCTACGTACAGTTTTATGTCTGTTTCTTTTGCTCTTAGGTACAATATCATTGCTGAGTATCTTGGTAGGACTTGCAAGATTATGACTGGGAATGGCATCATCCTGGTTAATAATGTTTGCAAGGGGCGGAGAGTTTCTTTGAGAGGCCGGGAGCTGAGTGCGTGTTTGCTCGTAATGCCACTTCCGAGTTACGATGTGGTACTCGGTATGGACTGGTTGAGCATGCACCACGTTAGCATCGACTGCAGAGGGGGCAGGATTCTGTTTAGGCCGCCGGGAGAGCCGGAGTATGAGTTCACCAGGGGTACAGCGGAGCAGGGAGATGAATTCTGCGGAGCGTTGTTGGCGGGACTGGTGTTGCTACATCCACTTATTGCAGAGTTCTTGGATGTCTTTCCCGAGGAGTTGCCCGGGATGCCGTCAGATCGTGAAGTTGAGTTTTCTATAGACCTAGTGCCGGGCGCTGAGCCTATCTCCCAGCACGTCTATAGAATCAACAACAGTAAGTTAGCGGAGCTGAAGAAACAGGTCGACGAGCTGGAGGATAAGGGCTTTATTCGATCTAGTTCTTCACCTTGGGGCGCGTCAGTTCTTTTCGTCCCCAAGAAGGATGGTACGATACGTCTGTGTATTGATTACAGGGCGCTCAACAACCTTACCATCAAGAACAAGTATCCTTTGCCAAGGATTGATGACTTGTTCGACCAGTTGAGCGGGGCGAGAGTGTTCTCGAAGATCGACTTGCGTACCGGGTACCATCAGCTGAAGGTGAAGCGGGATGACATTCCGAAGACTGCCTTTCAGACTCGCTATGGCCAGTATGAGTATACCGTCATGCCGTTTGGGTTGACCAACGCCCCGGCGGTATTCATGAACTTGATGAACAAGGTATTTCATCAGTACCTTGACAAGTTCGTGGTGGTCTTCATTGATGACATTCTCATCTATTCGAAGACACCAGAGGAGCACGAGGAGCACCTGAGGATTATGCTGGACACTCTCAGGAGGGAGCAGCTGTATGGGAAGCTATCCAAGTGCGAGTTCTTCTTGGATCGCGTGGAGTTCCTAGGCCATGTTGCCTCTGGCGAGGGGATTTCAGTGGATCCGAAGAAGATTTCTGCAGTGGAGTCCTGGTCTACGCCGAGCTCAGTAGCAGAGGTTCGGAGTTTTTTGGGTCTGGCAGGTTATTACCGGAGGTTCGTACAGGACTTTTCCAGGATTGCCCAGCCGATGACCCGCCTTACCAGGAAGGACGAGGAGTTTGTTTGGTCCGAGGAGTGCCAGGCCGCCTTCGAGGAGCTGAAGGCGAGGTTGACTACAGCTCCTATCTTGACGCTGCCATCTGGATCTGGTGGTTATACGATCTACAGTGATGCTTCAGGACGGGGTTTGGGTTGCATTCTTCAGTAGCACGGGAAGGTGATTGCCTATGCATCTAGGCAGTTACGTCCTCATGAGAGGAACTACCCTACCCACGATCTGGAACTGGCAGCGGTCATCTTTGCTTTGAAGCTGTGAAAACACTATCTGTACGGAGAGCGAGTTGAGATCTATACTGATCACAAGAGCTTGAAGTACGTGTTTACCCAGAAGGAGCTGAATATGAGGCAGAGGCGATGGTTAGAGCTGATGAAGGATTTTGATATATCCTTACAGTACCATCCGGGGAAGGCTAACGTGGTCGCGGATGCTTTGAGCAGGTATCCCGTGGCCATGTGTTTGACGATGGATCGTCATCTTCTGGCAGATCTGGAGAGTTTGGGCATAGAGGTGATAGTTCCTGGGTTCGAGGCACAGATGTGGGGTCTCTAGGTGCAGTCGGAGCTGATGGACAGAGTCAGGGCAGCTCAGTTTGAGGATGAGGCTCTGAGAGTCATCAGGGAGCAGGTCCGGGCAGGACTGTTGGATGAGTTCTCTATAGCGGGGGATGGGTCGTTGAGGCATGGTACCAGATTGTGCGTGCCGAGCGGAGGACTTCGGGAGGAGGTTCTTCAGGAGGCGCACCGTTCTCAGTACTCTATGCATCCGGGAGCCAACAAGATGTATAGAGACTTGAGACAGCATGTTTGGTGGTATGGCATGAAACGCGAGGTGGCTTAGTTCGTTTCTAGATGCATGGTGTGCCAGCAGGTGAAAGCCGGGAGGCAGAGACCCGGTGGATTGCTCCAGCCACTACCCATTCCTGAGTAGAAGTGGGAGCATATCACTATAGACTTTGTATCAGGGCTTCCGCGCTCTCCAGGAGGGAAGGATAGGATTTGGGTCATTGTTGATCGATTGACCAAATCGGCCCACTTTTTGCCTTTCAAGGTGGGTTTGTCGACGGAGAGGTTGGCCGAGATGTACGTGCGGCAGATAGTCCGATTGCACAGGGTTCCAGTGAGTATAGTCTCGGATCGGGACAGCCGATTCACTTCCCACTTCTGGAGGAGTTTGTAGCTTAGCTTGGGCACATCGCTCAAGTTCAGTACCGCATACCACCCCCAGACAGACGGGCAGTCGGAGAGGACGATTCAAACCCTCGAGGATATGCTTCGTACATGTGTCTTGGACTTTGGGGGATCTTGAGAGGACCACCTTCACTTGGTAGAGTTTGCTTACAACAACAGTTACCAAGCCAATATAGAGATGTCACATTTCGGGGCTCTATACGGACGGAGGTGTCACGACCCGGTCCCCAAATACTTGGGTCGAATCGGATCATGCCCAGCCTGCACCGTTGATGAGACGGCGGCAGTAAGCTGTAATCCATATGCAGGTAAATCAACAATAAATACTAAGATTGCCACAACTTTTATTTAATCGATAATTTAAACTTGTTCTTATACAAAAGATCCATAAACTGAAAATAACAAAGAAACAACAAAACTCTCAATACTAAAGTAGCATCTATGGAGACGCCACAACATCCTCCTCAGATGGAAGTACCGTCGGGTACAAATCAGGATCATAGTAGCTATTGATCAGCATCTCCAGGTCATCAGTAGTACCTACGGTTATCCAGTCAGGAAAGGAGCAAAGTACAATTTATGCTAATCTTGACAATTAATTTAACAATAAAATCATGCACTTTTAAACAGTTTGAAGATGAACAGTTTTGAAATAATACAGTACAGTGATATGAATAGGTAATGAATATGACCGAATTGGGTTACAGTAGTATCCTAGCGATACGGTATGGCTTGTCCCCGTGTGAAGAGGGGAAAGCTAATACAGTCAGTTATCCTAATTTTGGATTTGGTCATATCCACTACTCTACTCCCCCAGTCCCCAACAGTACAGTCAATACTCCCGAAAGAGTTCGTGTTTGAACAGTGGTTTAAAATTGCAGTGAAGTGATTATTAAATAATTGTAATCAACATAAATGTACTTGCCTTAAAATTCTCAAGTTGGACGAGATTGGTACTTCAGGATTTGAACAGTCACACTCTTCCTTGAAATCCTACATTCCGGAAATTTGTCTCAGAAACCACAACTCTAGAATTATCTAGTTACAATCTCTAAATTTTGTTCTCCTAGTCAATTTTAGTCTTGTATTAACCAACACAATCAAAAACACGTTTTTCTAGTGCGTTACAATTAAGGAAATCTAAATTTATATTTTATTTCGGAAAACTTATTTTTATCAATTTATTGGGAAAATTAGTATTTTTATAAAATATTTTTCTTTTCTTTAAATGAGAAAATCGTGAATTTCTAACTAATAATTAATATTAATGTTTAATTAATCCTACGCATTCACAATCCCAGAAAATCCACAACTGATTCCTAATTATTACAAATTTACAAAAATAGATAAATGAGCTTATGCTCTTACATTTCCATGAATTAAAATAAGAGAAAGAAAATGTTAGTCTTGTAGTTTACCTACAAAATTACATAATAATAATAACTAATAATTCTAATTTAAAAAAATAATAAAATAGTATGAGTCTCAGAACTGGTCCAATCTTTACTTACAGCTACTCTGCCTCAACGTCCGGACAGACCGGTGCGTTTGCATTTCACTGGGGCCCATTGACCGATAAGGTCGTCGCCATAAAATAATAACATTTCCGAAAATCGTTTTAAAATCATTTTTATAATTTTATAAAAATTTCGGCAGCACTTCCTCTATTTTTGGTCAACCCAAAAACTAGGAAACGCGCCGATTTTTCCTGCAAAATAATCCCAAACCAGGGAAACTCAAATTCCAACCAGAATAATAATAATAACCAGAACTAAAAAAATAATATTGAACCCGAAACATCCACAGTAATTCTTCTGAGATTCGGAAAACCAACTGAACTCAGAGAACCAACAGAAACTTAACCAAAGAATCCTTCCAAAAACTCACAGAACATTTCCGAACCAAATTCGAAAAATCTGAAAGATCAATCACAGAACCCAAAAATCACAGAACATCGATCCGAATTTTCCGAATCCAGAAATGTAACAGAAAACCAAACTTCCCGAAGGATAACCGAAAATCCGAATTCCCGAAGGAATCGAGGGACCAGTTTTTCATCACAGACTAATAGAGAAACTATGGGACTATCAGAAGTTACCGAAATCGAAGGAATCCGAAGTGATGCCTCGGACTCGAAACACGCAATTCCAAGGAAATGGAACCGAACTCGGGATCGGTCAACTCCAAACACACCCGAGAATGGCTACTCAGTGCTGCGCACGGATCGGGACTGGTCGACGGAGCACAGCCACGCCTAGGAGCGGATCCGACGGAAACAGCGCCGGAGAACCCTCGGGTCGAAGCAGCACCTAGGTTTGCGAGGATCGGCGACGAGAAGGGGCGGATCCGCGGGGAGTGGCGGCGACATGGGCTGGACAGCCGCGCAAGGGCGCGCTGTCGGGTTCGCCGGAGGGGCGCGAAGGGGTCGCGCGAACTCGGCCGCGAGGGGCGGCGCCGTCGGCGGACAGCGGGTCGGCGGTCGGTCGGAGGGTGACCGACCGGGTCGGGGCGTCGGGCCTGGAGGAGGCCGACGGGGATCTTCGGCGTCGGGTCGGGCTAGGGTTTGGGGGTTAGGGAAAGTGGATTTGAGAGTGGTGATGAGGGATGGAAGGAGAGGAAGGGGGTTTTATAGGGAATGAGGAAGTGGGGGTTATGGAAGGGGAAGGGGTGACCGGCCGGAAAGCCAAGGGCCGGCGGCGGCGGTGGTTTCGGAACGGAAGCGTCGCCATTCCAGTGGGAGAAGGAGCTCAAATAAATGAGAGTTTAAAGAATGAATAAAGAAGTGAATGGAAAAGATTCCATTCAAAGTAATTAAAAAGTTGTGCTGGAGCTTAAAGTGAACGAATGGAAAAAAATTCCATTCAGTTAGAAATAAATGGAAAGGAAAGAATTCAATAGAAAAAATATTGTAAATAATTAATTAACTTACGAATTATATACGAAACCGAGTTCTATTTCGGAATTGATTCCAAGTCGGTTTTCGGGAATGGAAACGGGTTCGGGTCTGGCCAGACAAACAAAAGTCCAGGAATTTATATTTTTTGAAAAATAATAATTTTTAATCTAACTATAGCACAATATTAATTAATTAGAAAATTACAGGTTTTGATAAAAATTTCCAGAATTAATATTTTTCTAAATTAACAACTAATAATTAATCAAAATAATTAAATAATTAACTAAAAGTTACGGGTTTCACAACCTTCCCTCCTTAGAAAATTTCGTCCTCGAAATTAAAGGATAGGGTTAGGAAAATACCTCAGGTTTCAAACAAGTACGGGTATTTCTCCCGCATCTCATCCTCTCGCTCCCAGGTAGACTCGTCTGGGGAATCATGCCTCCACATTACTCGAACTATCGGAGTCACCGAGGTCCTGGTCTTCTTCTCGCCTCGGTCTAAAATCGTCACTGGCTTCTCAAGCATAGTGAGGCTCGGTCCAATCTCCAGCTCTGAATGGTCTAAGATGTGATTCTCATCAGGGACGTAGCCTCTGAGCTGTGAGACGTGGAAAACGTTGTGCACGCTCTCTAGATTAGCTGGTAGAGCTAACCTATACGCCACTTCTCCAATCCGGCTCAGAACTTCAAATGGTCCAATGTACCTGGGACTCAACTTCCCAGCTCTGCCAAATCTGATTGTACCTCTGGTAGGAGAAATCTTCACAAAGACTTTATCTCCTTCTTCAAACTCAAGTGGTCGACGACTGCTGTCTGTCCAATGCTTCTGTCTGTCTTGGGCAATTCTGAGCTTATCTCCGATTATCTTCACCTTCTCTGCTGCGTCGGTCACCATCTCTGGGCCCAGCAGTACTCTTTCTCCTACGTCGTCCCATGCCAATGGTGTACGACAACGACGTCCATATAGAGCCTCAAATGGGGGTCATACCAATGCTGGCTTGGTAGCTGTTATTATAAGAAAACTCTACCAAGTGCAAATGATCATCCCACGATCCTCCGAACTCTAAGACACACGATCTCAGCATATCCTCCAGTGTCTGAATCGTCCTCTCTGATTGACCATCTGTCTGGAGGTGATAGGCAGTGCTGAACTTCAACTGTGTCCCCAGGCTGTCATGCAAACTTTTCTAAAAGTGAGAGGTAAAACGAGTGTCTCGGTCAGATACAATGCTTACCGGTACTCCATAAATCCGGTAGATGTGTCGCATGTATAGTGCTGCCAACTTCTCGGTGGATAAACTAACCTTGAAGGGAATAAAGTGAGCTGACTTGGTTAGTCGGTCCACTATAACCCAGATGGCATCCTTCCCTCCTTGAGAACGAGGCAAACCTGACACGAAATCCATTGTGATGTGCTCCCACTTCCACTCCGGAATGTCCAGCGGTTGTAGAAGTCCTGCGGGTCTCTGTCTACTGGCCTTCACTTGCTGACAGATCAAACATCTTGCCACGAATCTGGACACATCTTTCTTCATTCCATACCACCAAACAATAGTGCGCATATCCCGATACATCTTATTAGCTCCAGGATGTATAGAATACTGCGACTGGTGCGCTTCCTTCATCAGTTTATTCTTCAGTTCGCCAGATGGTATACAAAGCCTCGTACCATTCTTCAAAGCTCTATCGCTGGCGATTGAGAAACCCTCAAGTATTCCCGCCATCACTTGATCTCTCAGTTTGCAAAGTGCCTCGTCTTGAAACTGAGTCTCCTTGATCTTGTCCATCATATACGAGCTCACTTGCAACTTCATCAGTACTGAATCAGCATCCAGCTCCATCCTTCTATCTCCAGGCAATATGATCTCTAATCCAAGCTTCTCGATGTCCTCTAGCAGATGCCGCTCCTTGGTCAAGAACATCGCCACTGGGTATCGACTAAGTGCATCAGCGACCACATTAGCCTTACCCGGGTGGTATTGCAGGTCGATGTCAAAGTACTTCATTAGCTCCAGCCATCTTCTTTGCCTCATGTTCAACTCTTTCTGAGTGAAAACATACTTCAGACTTTTGTGATCTGTGTATATCTCCACTCTCTCTCCATACAGATAGTGCTTCCATAGCTTCAACGCAAAGATAACTGTCGTCAGCTCCAGGTCATGTGTGGGGTAATTCTTCTCATGGTTCCGTAATTGCCTAGATGCGTAAGCAATCACTTTTCCATTTTGTTGAATAACACATCCCAGTCCTTTTCCAGAGGCATCACTGTAGATTGTGAAACCACCGGATCCTGCGGGTAGCACAAGGATTGGTGCAGTGGTAAGCCTCTTCTTCAGCTCCTCGAATGCAGCCTGGCAATCTTTCGTCTAGATGAACTCTTCATTCTTCCGAGTAAGCTTCGTCATCGGTTCAGCAATTCTGGCAAAATCCTTCACAAACTTCTGGTAGTAACCAGCCAAGCCCAAAAAACTTCTGATTTCAGCAACTGAGCTTGGGGTAGACCACTTCTCCACAGCAGCTATCTTCTTAGGATCCACCGAAATTCCTTCTCCTGTGACAACATGGCCAAGAAAATCTACCTTGTCTAGAAAGAATTCACATTTGGATAGCTTACCATATAACTTCTCTTTCCTCAAAGTTCCCAGAACTTTCCTGAGGTGCTCCTCATGCTCCTCTTCAGTCTTCGAATAGATCAAAATGTCATCAATGAAGACAACAACAAATTGATCTAAGTATTCATGGAAAACCTTGTTCATAAGATTCATGAACACCGCAGGAGCATTTGTCAGTCCAAACGGCATGACCAAGAATTCAAACTGCCCATACTTGGTGTTGAATGCCGTTTTAGGAATATCTTCCCTCCTGACCTTGATCTGATGGTAGCCAGATCTGAGATCAATCTTCGAGAACACCTTGGCTCCACTGAGTTGATCAAACAGGTCATCGATCCGGGGTAAAGGGTACTTGTTCTTGATTGTAATATTGTTCAGCGCCCGGTAGTCGATGCACATCCTCACAGTTCCGTCCTTCTTGGGCACAAACAAGACAGGTGCTTCCCAGGGTGAAGCTCCGTCTCGAATGAATCCCAGAGCCTTCAGTTCATTGATCTGGTCCTTCATCTCCTTGGCCTCCTTCGGGTTAACTCTGTAGCATCCCTTAGAAATAGGGGAAGAGCCGGGGACTAGGTCAATGGTGAACTCTATGTCTCGGTCTGGGGGTAACCCGGGAAGACTATCAGGGAAAACATCCATAAATTCTGCTATGATAGGATGGGGAGGTCCGGATTCTTCAGTTATAGAGGTATAGGTAACACATTCCATCTCCTCCGGAGTTCGAGAGATTTCAAACTCCGGTTCTCCAGGTGGGCTGAAGACTACACATCCTCGATGACAATCTATCAGCGCATGCTGCTTACTCAACCAGTCCATCCCTAGGACTACATCATAGTTAGGTAAGGGCATGACAAGCAAAGGTGCTATAAAGTTATGGCCAGCTATGGTGATAGGGCATTCACAGATCTCAGTAATAGGTAGGGGTCCTCCTCCAGTCATAACTCTACAGATCTTCTTGCTAAAGCCAGTAACTATATGGTGTGCAGATATGAATTTGGTGGCTATGAAACTATGTGATGCTCCCGAATCAAATAAAGCTAAGGCAGGGTAGGAATGCACATAGATAGAACCTGATATGACATCTGCTACAGGTTCCTGAGCTGGCTCTGGTTCCTCTGCTGTCAGGGCAAAAGCTCGCCCCGTCTTCTGTTGATGCTGCCCAAACTGTTGTTGCTGAGTGGGCAGAGGTCCTTTCTGCGGAGTTGCTCCAGTCCGGTTAGTCGACAATGGGCAGTCCCTCACTTGATGGGTGGAAGACCCACAGACTAAGCAGTGCCCTAGCCTCTTTCTGCAGATGTTTGCCAGATGTCCCGGCCTCTTGCAAAAGTCGCAGACGGGGATCTGCCTCTGAGGCGCCTTGTCATTGTTCCTCGCCTGCTGGTAGGGAGGACGGTTGTTGTTGTTGTTGTTATTGTTGTTGTTGGGCTTCTTCTGATTACCCTGGAAGTTGTTAGTTCCAGGATAATCTCTCTTCGAGTGGGCAGGTTGGTTCTTCTCTATGTCTTGAGCTCGCTCCAGGATCTTTTCATAAGTCTTAGCACCGCCTGAGATCACATGGGTGCGGATCTCTTCTCTTAGTCCATATCTGAACCTTTCAGCACGATCGTCAGGATCAGCCACCAGGTTCTTGGCAAATCAGCTGAGCTGGCCGAATTCAGCAGCATACTCTCCCACAGTCATGTTGCCCTGCTTCAGGTTCTGGAATTGTCGCTCCATCTCCCGTAACTCTGAAGTTGGGAAGAACTTCCTCTGGAATAACCTCTTGAAGGTGTCCCAGTCAATCTGCCTATCCTGGAGTCGGGGTTCATTCCGATACCAGGTGTTTGCTACATTCTGCAGTTGGAGTCCCACTGCTTCAGCCTTGAGGTCTTCTGGAAGTCGAGCGACGCTCAGGAGACGCTCCATACTGTCGAGCCATTCATCAGCATAGATAATTCCCTCGGTTCCCTTGAAGGGTCGAGGGTTCTGCTTCTTGAAACTCTCAATATCGCCCACCTTGGCAATATGATTCCCATCAATTAAATGGCCTTATTATTACATAAATTAATCCGTAAATTTATGTTTACCTTGGCAGGCCTTGGTTCCTGATGAGCTGCTTCTCCTCTTTCCAATGCAGCCATTGCCACGCTATGGGCATTCTCCATGCCTTCTCTCATAATGGCCGTCTGCTCGTGATGAGCTTCAGCTTGAGTTCTCTGGGCTTCTAGCACTCCTCTTAGCAGACCTATGAGGTCAGTGGGGTCCACAGGCACCGGTGGGGCAGCTGGAGTGGGCGAAACCACAGGGGATTGCATCTCCGTCTGGGAAGATGATGGGTCCACCGTTGAAGCAGCAAACAACCCACGAGGTGCATTCAACGGATGGGGTGTAAAACTCGGACTTGGTTGAGGCGGTGGGGTTTGATCAGGTGTTGACATCCCATCGCCAGCAGGGTTGGTTTTGTCAGTGGACATTCTCTAGAAGGTTTAGGATATAAACATAAGCAAGGTAGCCTACCCGTCTATAATCAAGCAAAAATATTTAACATATATATATATATATATATCGGTCCTACGTTGTGGCAATTTGATGTTCTAGTGTTCTAACTGTTTCCTAGGTTTTCCTAAGTTGTTGATTGATCGACCTGCATGGGCCACCACTAAAAACATGTCACGACCCGGTCCCCAAATACTTGGGTCGAATCAGATCATGCCCAGCCTGCACCGTTGATGAGACGGCGGCAGTAAGCTGTAATCCATATGCAGGTAAATCAACAATAAATACTAAGATTGCCACAACTTTTATTTAATCGATAATTTAAACTTGTTCTGATACAAAAGATCCATAAACTGAAAATAACAAAGAAACAACAAAACTCTCAATACTAAAGTAGCATCTATGGAGACGCCACAACATCCTCCTCAGATGGAAGTACCGCCGGGTACAAATCAGGATCATAGTAGCTATTGATCAGCATCTTCAGGTCATCAGTAGTACCTACGGTTATTCAGTCAGGAAAGGAGCAAAGTACAATTTATGCTAATCTTGACAATTAATTTAACAATAAAATTATGCACTTTTAAACAGTTTGAAGATGAACAGTTTTGAAATAATACAGTACAGTGATATGAATAGGTAATAAATATGACCGGATTGGATTACAGTAGTATCCTAGCGATACGGTATGGCTTGTCCCCGTGTGAAGAGGGGAAAGCTAATACAGTCAGTTATCCTAATTTTGGATTTGGTCATATCCACTACTCTACTCCCCTAGTCCCCAACAGCACAGTCAATACTCCCGAAAGAGTTTGTGCTTGAACAGTAGTTTAAAATTGCAGTGAAGTGATTATTAAATAATTGTAATCAACATAAATGTACTTGCCTTAAAATTCTCAAGTTGGACGAGATAGGTACTTTGGGATTTGAACAGTCACACTCTTCCTTGAAATCCTACATTCCGGGAATTTGTCTCAGAAACCACAACTCTAGAATTATCTAGTTACAATCTCTAAATTTTGTTCTCCTAGTCAATTTTAGTCTTGTATTAACCAACACAATCAAAAACACGTTTTTTTAGTGCGTTACAATTAAGGAAATCTAAATTTATATTTTATTTCGAAAAACTTGTTTTTATCAATTTATTGGGAAAAATTAGTATTTTTATAAAATATTTTTTTTTTCTTTAAATGATAAAATCGTGAATTTCTAACTAATAATTAATATTAATGTTTAATTAATCCTACGCATTCACAATCCCAGAAAATCCACAACTGATTCCTAATTATTACAAATTTACAAAAATAGATAAATGAGCTTATGCTCTTACATTTCCATGAATTAAAATAAGAGAAAGAAAATGTTAGTCTTGTAGTTTACCTACAAAATTACATAATAATAATAACTAATAATTCTAATTTAAAAAAAATAATAAAATAGTATGAGTCTCAGAACTGGTCCAATCTTTACTTACAGCTACTCTGCCTCAACGTCCGGACAGACCGGTGCGTTTGCATTTCACTGGGGCCCATTGACCGATAAGGTCGTCGCCATAAAATAATAACATTTCCGAAAATCGTTTTAAAATCATTTTTATAATTTTATAAAAATTCCGGCAGCACTTCCTCTATTTTTGGTCAACCCAAAAACTGGGAAACGCGCCGATTTTTCCTGCAAAATAATCCCAAACCAGGGAAACTCAAATTCCAACCAGAATAATAATAATAACCAGAACTAAAAAAATAATATTGAACCCGAAACATCCACAGTAATTCTTCTGAGATTCGGAAAACCAACTGAACTCAGAGAACCAACAGAAACTTAACCAAAGAATCCTTCCAAAAACTCACAGAACATTTCCGAACCAAATTCGAAAAATCCGAAAGATCAATCACAGAACCCAAAAATCACAGAACATCGATCCGAATTTTCCGAATCCAGAAATGTAACAGAAAACCAAACTTCCCGAAGGATAACCGAAAATCCGAATTCCCGAAGGAATCGAGGGACCAGTTATTCATCACAGACTAATAGAGAAACTATGGGACTATCAGAAGTTACCGAAATCGAAGGAATCCGAAGTGATGCCTCGGACTCGAAACACGCAATTCCACGAAAATGGAACCGAACTCGGGATCGGTCAACTCCAAACACACCCGAGAATGGCTACTCAGTGCTGCGCACGGATCGGGACTGGTCGGCGGAGCACAGCCACGCATAGGAGCGGATCCGACAGAAACAGCGCCGGAGAACCCTCGGGTCGGGGCAGCACCTAGGTTTGCGAGGATCGGCGACGAGAAGGGGCGGATCCGCGGGGAGTGGCGGCGACAGGGGCTGGACAGCCGCGCAAGGGCGCGCTGTCGGGTTCGCCGGAGGGGCGCGAAGGGGGTCGCGCGAACTCGGCCGCGAGGGGCGGCGCCGTCGGCGGACAGCGGGTCGGCGGTCGGTCGGAGGGTGACCGACCGGGTCGGGGCGTCGGGCCTGGAGGAGGCCGACGGGGATCTTCGGCGTCGGGTCGGGCTAGGGTTTGGGGGTTAGGGAAAGTGGATTTGAGAGTGGTGATGAGGGATGGAAGGAGAGGAAGGGGGTTTTATAGGGAAGGAGGAAGTGGGGGTTATGGAAGGGGAAGGGGTGACCGGCCGGGAAGCCAAGGGCCGGCGGCGGCGGTGGTTTCGGAACGGAAGCGTCGCCATTCCAGTGGGAGAAGGAGCTCAAATAAATGAGAGTTTAAAGAATGAATGAAGAAGTGAATGGAAAAGATTCCATTCAAAGTAATTAAAAAGTTGTGCTGGAGCTTAAAGTGAACGAATGGAAAAAAAATTCCATTCAGTTAGAAATAAATGGAAAGGAAAGAATTCAATAGGAAAAATATTGTAAATAATTAATTAACTTACGAATTATATACGAAACCGAGTTCGATTTCGGAATTGATTCCAAGTCGATTTTCGGGAATGGAAACGGGTTCGGGTCTGGCCAGACAAACAAAAGTCCAGGAATTCATATTTTTTTGAAAAATAATAATTTTTAATCTAACTATAGCACAATATTAATTAATTAGAAAATTACAGGTTTTGATAAAAATTTCCAGAATTAATAATTTTCTAAAAATGCATTTTTCTAAATTAACAACTAATAATTAATCAAAATAATTAAATAATTAACTAAAAGTTACGGGTTTCACAGGAGGTGTCGTACTCCCTTGTCTTGGGATGATGTCGGCGAGAGGGTTTTGCTTGGCCCTGAGATGGTGGTGGATGCTGCAGAGAAGGTCAGGGTTATCAGAGATCGACTTCGGGTGGCGCAGGATAGGCAGCGGCATTGGGCCGATAGCCACTGGAGGCCGTTGGAGTTTGAAGTATAGTTTAGATTTTTCTACTATTTGAGTCTAAATGTGATTGTTTTAGATCAAGCTCTAAGTCTTGTGTTTTTGTTCTAGGTTAATGATCTTGTATTTCTGTCGATTTCTCCGACGCGTGGCACGATTCGTTTTGGTGGCGGCGGGAAGCTTAGTCCACGATAAATCGGACCATTCCGTATCTTGGGCAGGGTCGGTGCAGTGGCTTACCGACTGGAGTTATCGCCCGCACTAGAGGGAGTGCACTACGTGTTCCATGTGTTGCAGCTGAGACGGTACGTGGCAGATCCCAATCACGTCTTGGACCACTCCGAGATCGAAGTGGGATCGACACTTAGCTATCCAGAGAAGCCGGTTGAGATCTTGGACCGAAGAGAGAAGGTGCTCCGGAACCAGGTCATTCCCTTGGTTCGCGTTGCATGGAGACACCACTCTCCAGGTGAGTCTACCTGGGAGAGGGAGGACAACATGCGGGAGCGATTTCCATATCTCTTCGAGCCTTGAGGTAAAATTTTATTTTTTCTTCCTTGTTCAATTCATGATTGCTGTGTTAGTTCTCATTCAATTTCTAGGACGAATTTTTTTTAAGGAGGGTAGATTTGTCACCCCCAATTTTCGAATTAGGGGTATTTTCGTCATTTTCCAAGTTATATGATTTTTAGGAATTTTATTTGATTTTATATGATTTTTAGGGATTTGTTTGATTTGGTTTGGATTTTATCCAATTCGGACTTAAGTTGGAGACCCGGGTAGCCTGGACACTAGTGGGACCCACATACTAGCTGGGCTTGGCCCACATACCATCCTAACTAGGCTAGAAACCATAAACCCTACTTCCATGGCTTAATTAGTCATTTTAGAGGCTTAATTAGTTAATTAGAGTCAAACCGAAACAAACCGAACCAAACCGAATTCATTTCAAACCAAACCAAGTCTATTGGGTTTGGGGGCTTATTGGATCACCACCTAAACCCAATAACCCCCCTTGGCCGGCCATGAAGTGGAGCACCCCCTCCTCTTTTCTTCACAACTAAGAAACCTCTCTCCCTCTCCATTTCTTTCTTTTCCAAGCTTCTTCTCCAAAGAAAAATTCATTAGGTAAGCCATTAAATTTCCATTAATTCCTCTTTAGCATTTATGGCTTTCACAATAAATGAAGAGGAGCTCATTCTCCACCATTTGCCCATAGCTTTTAATAGGTTTCCTAAAAAATCTAGGTTAAGGATTAATTAGGGGTTTTCATAGATAGAGTGTATATATATGTATATGTGTATATATAATTATATGTATTTGAGTGTGTGTGTAGAAGAATGGTGGTGGTGATGGTGTGTGAGAATGGTGGTGGTGGTGTGTGAGAGTGGTAGGAAGAGTGTGTGTGTGGTTGTGTGAGTGTGTGTAAGTGTTTATATATATATATATTTAAAAGTGTGTGTGTATATATATATATATATATATATATATATATATATAAAAATATATATATATATTTTTATATATATATATATATATATATATATATACTATATATATATATATAGTGGGATAGATAGATATATATATATTATATATATATATATATATATATATATATATATATATATATATATATATATATATATATATATATATATATATATATATATATAATATATATATCTATCTATCTATCCCACTATATATATATATATATATATATATATATATAGAGAGAGAGAGAGAGAGGAGAGAGAGAGAGAGAGAGAGAGAGAGAGATAAGGGAATGAGTAGAGGAAGAAAGAAGGAGAAGAAGAATAAGCAACTGCAGCAGGAGCAGTAGCAGTATCAGCTGCAGCAGCAGCAGCTGGTTGCAGCAGCAGCAGCAGCAATGCGCAGCAGTACCAGGAGCCGCAATAGCCTAGAGGAAAGGAAGAATAGAAGAAGAAGTTAAGAAGAGGAAGAGTTAAGTAGAAGAGATAGGAAGAAGATTAGAAGGAGAGAATAAGAAGAAGTTAGAAGAGAAATAAAAGGAAAGAATAAGAAGAAGTTAGGAAAAGAATTAGAATAGGAAAGAATGAGAGGAAAGGTTAAGAAGAAGAATGAGAAGAAGATTAGAAGAGAATAGGAAGGGAGAATAGGAATTAGAGAAGGAGAATTTGAAGGGGAGGAATTAGAAGAAGAGGAATAGGAAGGGAGAGTAGGAAATGGAATTTAGAGGAGTTAAGTGAGTCGGAATGTGGTGAAGAGGTGAAATTGAGCCCCGAGTGTCGGAATGAGATGAAACTTGGAGGAGACTTAGAATACGTGAATTAGACTTTGCGGGTAGGCTCCCGAGTTGAAATCGGGATTGTAGGACGACGGTATCGTGCCGTACCATTGCATATCTTGAGATATTCAAGATATCGACAATGGGCCGTAAGATGGACTAGACGTCCACTCTAACTAGGTATCTTGGTAGGTAACGAATGTATAGGCTAGTATCCTACTACCCTAGGGAGCACGGGTCGAAATACCAAGCGTAGGTAGGCTAACTTGGTATTCACCTAGGCTAGAAATTTACCTTAGTAAAGGGTAAATTTAGGATATTGGCCCACGGCCAAGATACGGGTTTCGGAGTCCAAGATAGACTTGGATATGGGTTGTAAAGATTGGTAATAATTAGAAATAGTCGCCTAGACCTAGTCTTGACCTTGGTTGACCTTGGTTGACCACGGTTGACTTTTTAGACCAAAAGTCAACTATGGGTCAACACTTTACCCAATTTAGTCCCAAATTCCATTAGACTTGAGCAGTTGACCAAAAGTCAACTGTTAGTCACCATTGACCTAGGGTTGACCTAGAGTTGACCAGAGTTGACCCGTTGACCAAAAGTCAACTGTAAGTCAACTTTTGACCTAGTTTGATACGGATTGAATTCCAATACTCTTCCATGACCAAGGTTGACCCAACTAGACTTGTCTTGACCTAGAATGACTTAATAGGGTTTAATTTGATTTGACTTTACTTCCTCAACATATTATTGATACGTCTTGTTCTCTATAGGTCCTCGAGACGCTGCATTGGATCCCGTTGACATCTCTTATCATATTACAGGCGAGTACATTCTCTGACACTTTTCCAATTTATGATGATTGTCATAATTCATGTAATTAGTGTAGATATGCTTGTTCTCGACATATTGGTCACACGGATTGGTATTCATGGATCCCGACATGAGATGTTATTCCTCGTTATCTTGGTATATCTTGTACAAGCCCCTTGTAGTTCTTGTGCAGTATATGGACACTTATTCTCGAAGAGACTTGCTCCCTTCTCGTAGAATCCTGTGTCGTAACGTATCTTGCTTGGATCCACTCTACCAGTCGGGGACGGGGAGTACTAGTGTAGATGTGTGGTCATTATCCGCCTTGTTTATTTTTGTAGACCTTGAATGATACCAATCCTACACTCCATGTAGGATTGGCTGATCAGTAGACCTTGTACAGACCCAAGCCGGCCACATGTTGAAACTAGTACTCACACACCTAGATAGATGATTCTTGATTCTTGTACATGCCATGATCAGTTTACTTGCCTTGTTCTAGCTCTAGATTTACAGCTTACCTTGACATGATACTCAGATGTACATTCCATGATTTCTTGTATATATTCTCTATTTACAGTCTTATAGCTTTTGTCATATCTTGTGAACTGTTGTTAGTTGATTGTGCTCGTTCCATCCTGACTGGATATGTTGACAAAATATTACAGATGCTGATGAGGGAGATTACATTACCTACTACGGTCCGGACGACGTAGTGGGCTTAGACTTGGAGACCTTGGTCCAGCAGGGCTTAGCTCCGCCTGACGAGACTTTACCTATTGCTTAGTTAGAGTTATTTGTACTGGACCTTGTCTCCAGTTACTTTTGAGACTGTTATATTTTGGACTTGTATTAGAGACTTGGACTTGGACTTGTATATTCTTGTATTGGACTCGACATGTTATATTTTATCGTCTTGTTGTCTTTATCTTTCAGTCTTTACTTTATCATCTTAGAAATGTGATTGAGCACTCATATATATTCATTGCTTGTCCTCCGTTCGGAGTTGACCATATTCTCGACAGGTTTTTGATATATATATAAACTGTTGTTAGAGTAGAAAACCTACAGCGTTCTACGCCGTTTTTACGGTGAGGGCTGGACGTTGTTACGCACACGTGCCCTTACAGCGGGTGCGGGTCTTGATAGCTCCTCTCCCGCGCGCGTCCGCCAAGCCACCGTCGCCAGCGGTACTTTGCCGGCAGCTCCTCTCCCGCGCGCGTCAGCCAGCCCGATTGTCACTCCCCATTCCCGGAATACGTATTTTTATATATGTACAACTCATGAGTATTTATTTAGTATTTATCATGTAGTATTTTGTATTTAAATTTTTATGTTAATTAATTATCTGCTCTTTAAATTCTATGTTAGTTTATTTCCTGCAATTTTATTTCTGCAATTATATTTTTGCAATTTTATTACCTGCATTTTATCTGTTGCTTTAGTCTTATTGGGTTTCGACTTGGATGGATCTGTGCAACCCGGCCCACTAACTCCCACCTACCACCACCCTTCCTATTTAAAGCTTCCTCCTTCTTCTCTCTCCTCATTACTTCATCCTCACCATTACTTCTTCTTCTTCCTCTCATTACTCTCCACCACCTACCAGCAGCAGGAGAAGGCAAGTGCAAACTTGCTTCTCAATCACCCATTTTTATGGATCATTATTCTTCCTCTCATGATCCTGAGAGAGTTTAGTGTTTGGCATTTTTGATTTCTACGGCTGGTTTTCTCTAGATCTAAGTTATAGTATTTCGGCTGTTCATGGGTTCTTGGTCCACCAACTTAGCGTGTATTTTGGCACTGGAGCGAAGGCTCCATGGGACTTGGAGTTTGGGAGATGTTTCACGCACACGTTCTTACGTGCTCGCGTAAACATCAGCCCAGTCACGCACACGTCTATACGTATTTGCATGTATTTTCAGTCACGCTAACGTTCTCATGAGCGTGCATGTATTTTCAGTCACGCTAACGTTCTCATGAGCGTGCGTGTATTTCCAGTCACGCTAACGTTCTCATGAGCGTGCGTGTATTTTCAGTCACGCTAACTTTCTCATGAGCGTGCGTGTATTTTCACTCACGCTAACGTTCTAATGAGCGTACGTGTATTTTCTGTCACGCTAACGTTCTCATGAGCGTGCGTGTATTTTCAGTCACACTAACGTTCACTTGAGCGTGCGTGTATTTTTTTAGTCACGCACATCCTTGCGTATGTGAATTCCCCTTCACGTTCACACTGTGCATGCCAGCGTGAATTACTTTTTCACGCTCACGCTTGCCAGCGTGTACTACGGTCCACGCTCACTTCTACCTACTAAACTTGGCGTGCTTTTCACACGCACGATTCTCGCGTGACTTTTGGACTTAGCTTAGACTTATTAGCATGACTTCCAGACTTGGGAGTTTTATTTGTTCTATATTTTATTCATTTAATGTTGGCATGATAACTCCCTATTATATCCTTACGCCTTTTTGCATGAACCCGATAATCTTAGCATGTTAATATTTTAATACCTATGGTTGTGTATTAGTGCCAAGTGTCTGGATTGGTATATGGATATCCAGTGAGACTGGAACTTGACCTCGAGAGTTATAGACTCAACCCTATTTAATGCTAATGACTTTCATGCCTTGTCACCATTAATGACGATGGTTATCTTAACTAATTGATCATGCATTCCTAGTTGGAACTAAGAGACTGGCTAGTCGTCTTATTGAAATAAATGAATGAGACACGTTCATGTTATGAACTATTGCAATCGACTGGCTGATCCCGAAATATTGACATACATGCACATGCAGGCTTCAATCTATTTATTTATTTATTTATTTATTTATTTATTTATTTTCTACAAAAGAAGTATGTGTACTTTATGGTCAAGGCATAACTACCGTGGTTAGATTTGATTGTTGCATTACGCTATGTAAGACCTGCAACCTAACCGCACTGGTATCGTTATAGAGTTGTGCATATTGTACCCCGTACGAAAGTACTCATTTGAATGACCATGATCCACGGCATGGGATTTCACTCAACGTAGGGACTATTAAGTTAAATAAAATAATGATTGCATGGAGAGAATGGATTCCCGAGTTCTTATATGGCAGCCCCCTTGGGACGAATAGTACCCGACGGGCCGGCTAGTTCCCACAGATACTGTAAATCCGCCACACGGGCAGGGAACAGTATTTGCTTTTATTATTATTATTGTATATTTTATATTGACGGGCGTCCTGCTAGGACTCGTCTAATTCATGCATGGCGCACATGATTGATTGGATAGACTAGCCTTGCTCGCACATAGTAAGAACTGAGGAATCTTTATTGCATTATTCCAGGATAACTTGGGACCCACGATAGCAAGCCGTAGAATTTGATTGGCCGTTCAAGATGATTTGTTTGTGTACTGTACTACTCTGTTACCTAACTGGGATGATCAGAATATCAGGACATGACGGGTCAACTTCTGTCCTTGTTTGGTTGGGAGGTTGGTTCGGAGTGTCGTGATGTGATGTGAATCCTAGTAGCAAGCAGAGATCTATTATTATATTCTTTTACTTACTGGTTTATGTCCTTCATATCGTCCTTCCTTGTGGTACTTGCTATTAGAGGTCTAACATCTCTGGTTTTGCATGGCCAGATTTAGAGCCGGTTTTCGAGGATCCAGCGTACTTCTACCTCCAAGATGGTCAATACTAGAGGCATGATTGCAGGAGGACTCGAGTGGGTTCCTTACTTCTCCGCTCGTTTGTTATTTACCTTTATACTTAGCCGTTTGGCACCGACATGTTGGTCGGATCGTCTTGTACTTACTTTTACATAATTGTAATTAAGTCAGACTGCAGCTGATAACAATTGTGTATACTTGCTATACCATCTGGCTATATTTTGTAAAGCCAGATCTCAAGAACATTTTGACTGAGCGTTTGGGACGCCTTACTGCTTTATCTTACATGTTCTCTATTTCTGTTTCCTTGATTGAATGATTGAGACAATAGATGTGTAATGACCATAGCAAGACTTTTATGTAGTATGCACCCCCTCGTCTGGTTAGACAGCATTGATCGTATTATACGGTATTCACCTACCCGTAATACGTAGCTGGCTGAGTCATTCCCCCGCTCTCCAGTATTCTGGTTCTGGGGCGTGACAAGGTTTTAGTGGTGGCCCATGCAGGTCTGATTTCAGACTTGTGGGGTGTTTTAATTTATAGGATGTCTCAATCACACATGTTTCCCCTTGATCTCCTGATTCGTTATTCTCAACTCTTGCTTGACATTCCGGTATCCTTTGACTTCATTGATCCTTCATGTCCGGTCGTTTGATTATTCTCTTGTCTCTTTTCTTAGGGGCACTTCGTCCACACCGGTCAGAGCTGGACAGCAACAACATGGGCAACATGACCAGGTTGGTCAGCAACAAGGGCCAGTCTCACCTCAGGAGACTATCCAGGAAGAAGTGATAGTAGAACCAGCGGTTGGGCCGCAGTATCCAGATATTCCAGACCCACCCATAGTTCCACCTACCCCTGTGGAAGTGGACACACCAGCCCTTCTGGAGATCATGAGAGGAATGATGGCTGCTCAGCAACATCAGATGTTGGTCCAGCAGCGCATGTACACTCAGCTACAAGAGCAGAATGTGTTGCTCAACCAAGGATTGCAGACGGCTTTGGAAAGAGGAGTGAGGGCTGATTCAGGAGCATCAGCCAGGTTTTGCAAGTACAACCCCCGCCGTTTCGAGGGCACGGAGGATGCCATCTCAGCAGATGCATGGCTTAAGGATATGGAGGCTATTCTGACAGCAGCTAAGGTACCGGCAGAAGAGCGTGTGGATCTAGTGAAGTTGTTACTTCAGGATCTCGCACGTGATTGGTGGGAAGCAGAGGAAGTAGGCATCAGACGTCCTGTGGCTTGGGACGATTTCACTGCAAGATTCAAGACTAAGTACTATAGAGTTGTGGCGCAATTTGAGCTACAACAGAAGTTTATCAACCTCAGGCAGGCCGACAAGACTGTAGATGCTTATGCAGCAGAGTTCTGCAGATTGAGTAGATTCGTCCCAGAGATGGTAGCAACAGAGCGCCATAGGGCCATGAGGTTTCAGCAAGGGTTTCATCTCGAGCTCTTGCAATTGATAGAGGGACTCAACTACCAGACTTTTGATGAGATATTGACGGCAACTCGAAGGCATGAGATCACTATTCAGAGGCTTGCGGTGAGGACTGGGGGTCAGAAGAGATCCTACAGTCAGATAGAAGGAGGAGGGGGAGCAGCGCCCCGAGCAACAGCACCATCTACTGGCATTCGTATCCACGATGTGGCGATACGAGGACCAGCACCACCCAGGCAGCAGCAGCAGCAGCAACAGAGGAAGAACCAGCAACCCCCGGTGGGACGCACTTATTGTGGAAAGATCGGACACACTAGAGATGTGTGTCGGACATTGAATGGACTATGTCTGATATATAGAAATCTAGACCATCGGGTTACCACATGTCCTATGAATTCGAGGTCAGGAGGACCAGGGCAGCAGTTTCCTGCTCTGCCAGCACCAGGGGCAGGCCAGTATCGAGGACCAGCAGTGGCAGTAAGGCCGTTGGCACAGCGTCCATTAGCACCGCAGGCTCAGATGTTTCGGCAGCAGGGACCGCCGATGCAGCAACACCAGCATAGACCACCCCAGTATCATCAAGGCAGGGGCCAGCAGCAGTACCAGGCTAGGCCGCAGTATGGAAATCAGTAAGGAGGTCGAGGGCAAGCATTCACTCTGTCCTTGGAAGAGGTATTGGCATCGGGAGATGTTGTGGCAGGTAACGTTCTCGTCGCCTCATATCCCGCAGTAGCATTGTTTGATTCAGGAGCATCCCATTCATTTATATCTGCACGATTTACGACACGACTAGGAATGGAGTTCGAAGCATTGCCAGGGAGGTTGAATATACTCACTGGTAATAGGCTCGTAGGAGTTAGTAGAGTTATTTTAGCATATAGCGTTATAGTTTGCGGGCATTCCTTACCTGCCCGGTTGATAGAATTTCCTGTTGGAAATTTTGACGTTATCTTGGGCATGGACTGGCTGAAAGACAGTCATACGACAATAGATTATCGTAGTGGAAGTGTATCTTTTGATATTCGAGGCATGAAGAGATTTACCTTAGTCAGATCAGAGGCAACTCAGCAAGAGCAGGGAGTAGTGACGGCAATGGAGGAAGTTCAGATTCCGAAGGTAGTTGAAGAGTTTCTAGACGTATTTCCCGAAGAACTTCCAGGTCTACCACCAGTTAGAGATATTGAGTTCAGTATAGAATTGGCACCAGGAACTAAATCGATATCAGATCGGGTTTACAGAATGGCGGATTCAGAGCAGGCCAAGGTATATCAGCATATAGAGGAACTGAAGGAGAAGAAGTTCATCCAAGCTAGCGTATCGCCATGGGCAGCACCAGTGGTACTTGTGGGAAAGAAGGACGGGTCATCCAGGTTGTGCATTGACTACAGGAAGCTTAACGCGGCAACAGTGAAGAACAAGTACCCATTACCCAGGATCGACGACTTATTTGATCAGTTGAGCAAGGCTAGAGTTTTCTCCAAGATAGATCTTCGTTCAGGGTACCATCAGGTGAGGGTTCGAAAGGAGGATATTCCCAAGACAGCATTCAGGTCGAAGTATGAGCATTACGAATTCTTAGTAATGCTATTTGGTTTGACCAATGCTCCAGCTATATTCATGGATTTGATGAACCGCATCTTTATGCCATATTTAGACCAGTTTGTCGTTGTGTTTCTTGACGACATTCTCGTATACTCTGCTAGTGAAGAGGAGCATGAAGACCACCTCAGGAAAGTGTTGCAGGTTCTGAGAGAGAACCAGTTGTATGCCAAGCTCAGCAAGTATGAGTTTTGGTCGGATCATATTTTATTTTTGGGTCATATCATATCAGGAGCTGGAGTGGCAGTAGATCCCAAGAAGGTAGAAGCAGTAGAGAGTTGGCCAGTACCCAAGATCATAGCAGATGTGCGGAGTTTCTTGGGATTGGTAGGATATTACAGAAGGTTTGTGTCAGACTTTGCAAGGCTTTCAGCACCCATGACCCGTTTGACCCGGAAGGATGTGCCATTTGTTTTGTCGGTAGAATGTCAAGCATCATTCGAGACTTTGAAGCAGAAGTTGATATCAGCACCTATCCTTACATTGCCAGTTGGACCCGGAGGTTTTACAGTATATTGTGATGCATCAGGTAAAGGACTTGGATGTGTCCTTATGCAACATGGAAAGGTGATAGTATATGCATCTAGGCAGCTTTGGGACCACGAAAAGAATTATCCAACTCATGATTTAGAGTTGCCGGCAGTAGTGTTTACTCTGAAGCTATGGAGGCATTACTTATATGGTGACCGAGTGGAGATGTACACAGACCATAAAAGTCTGAAGTACATCTTTACTCAGAAGGAACTGAACATGAGGCAGAGAAGGTGGTTGGAGTTGATCAAGGATTATGACGTGGAGCTTCAGTATCACCCATGCAAGGCTAATGTAGTGGCAGACGCTCTCAGCAGGAGAGGCGGCGCATTTATGTTGACAACGCAGAAGCATATCTTAGAAGACCTTCAGGAGATGGGCATCGAAGTTATATTTCCTAGTGATGTAGGAGTTCTAACTAGTCTACAAGTCCAATCTGACTTAGTAGACAGGATCAAGGCAGCTCAGGCACAGGATCCAAGGATTCAGAAGCTTAGGGCAGAATATGAGTCAGGGCTCAGGAAGAAGATAAGAATTCATGAAGATGGTACACTTAGGTTTGGATCGCGTTTATGTGTGCCTAGTGGAGATATCAGACAAGAGGTCATGGCAGAAGCTCACAGTTCTCAGTATTCTATTCACCCTGGAGGGACCAAGATGTACCAAGATATCAAGTAGCATTTCTGGTGAAACGGAATGAAGAGAGAGATAGCTAGATTTGTTTTCCGTTGCTTGGTATGTCAGCAGGTGAAGGCAGAACAGCAGAGGCCAGCTGGGTTATTGCAACCGCTTCCTATCCCGGAATGGAAATGGGAGCATATTACAATAGACTTTGTGACCGGTTTACCGAGATCACCAAGTGGTAAGGATGCTATTTGGGTGATAGTAGACCGACTTACGAAGGTAGCACACTTTCTTCCTTTCAGAGTAGGGCAATCTACAGAAAAGTTGGCAGAATTATATATGCAACAGATAGTCAGGCAGCATGGAGTCCCTGTCAGTATAGTGTCGGATCGAGATACCCGCTTTACATCACATTTCTGGAAGAGCTTACATCATAGTCTGGGTACCAAGTTAAGATTTAGTACGGCTTACCATCCACAGACGGATGGGCAATCAGAAAGAACGATTCAGACTTTAGAAGATATATTACGAGCTTGCACTCTAGATTTTGGAGGGTCTTGGGAGAGTCACCTGCACTTGGTCGAGTTCTCATACAACAATAGTAATCAAGCCAGTATCCAGATGGCGCCATTCGAAGCATTATATGGTAAGAAGTGCAGGTCACCGCTTGCATGGGATGATATCGGGGAGAGGAAGATGCTAGGCCCAGAAATGATTGTTCAGACGGTTGAAGTAGTTAAAGGGATTAGAGAGCGACTTCGAGTTGCGCAGGACCGGCATCGTCATTGGGCGGACCAGCATCGTAGGTTGTTAGAATTCTCTGTTGGGGACCACGTATTCTTGCGGATCTCACCTACTCGTGGGGTCATTAGATTTGGCGTTCGTGGGAAATTGAGTCCGCGGTACGTGGGCCCATTTGTTATCCTTGATCGGATAGGCGATGTTGCTTATCGTTTATCACTCCCACCTTCGTTACGAGAGGTGCATGACGTGTTTCATGTATCTCAATTACGTAGGTATGTATCGGACCCAAGCCATGTCCTCGATCACTCTGAGCTGGTTGTTGGTACCAACCAGTCTTACGAGGAACAGCCTGTGTCCATTTTGGACCGAAGAGAGAAGATACTCAAGAACCGAACAATTAATCTTGTCCGTGTTGCTTGGGGTCATCACTCCTTGGGAGAGTCAACGTGGGAACGTGAGGATGATATCCGATCACGGTATCCACACCTGTTTGACTCACAAGGTATATTTCTTTCTGTATACCTTGATTGTCTTGATTTCTCATGCTTATCACTTTATGGGTAGAGCTACTTGATATCGTAGATTGATGGATTTACATATATAGTACTTGCTTCTGATATGGTAAAAATGATTGCTTGCTCACTAGAATTGCTTGATCACTAGAATTGCTTGTATTAGTTTAGCCCCAATGTTTCTATCCTGCTTGGATTTGAAATTTCGAGGACGGAATTTTTCTAAGGTGGGTAGAGATGTCACTCCCCGTTTCCGGAATGCGTATTTTTATATATGTACAACTCATGAGTATTTATTTAGTATTTATCATGTAGTATTCTGTATTTAAATTTTTATGTTAATTAATTATCTGCTCTTTAAATTCCATGTTAGTTTATTTCCTGCAATTTTATTTCTGCAATTATATTTCTATAATTTTATTACCTGTATTTTATCTGTTGCTTTAGTCTTATTGGGTTTCGGCTTGGATGGATCTGTGCAACCCGGCCCACTAACTCCCACCTACCACCACCCTTCCTATTTAAAGCTTCCTCCTTCTTCTCTCTCCTCATTACTTCATCCTTACCATTACTTCTTCTTCTTCCTCTCATTACTCTCCACCACCTACCAGCAGCAGGAGAAGGCAAGTGCAAACTTGCTTCTCAATCACCCATTTTTATGGATCATTATTCTTCCTCTCATGATCCTGAGAGAGTTTAGTGTTTGGCATTTTTGATTTCTACGGCTGGTTTTCTCTAGATCTAAGTTATAGTATTTCGGCTGTTCATGGGTTCTTGGTCCACCAACTTAGCGTGTATTTTGGCACTGGAGCGAAGGCTCCATGGGACTTGGAGTTTGGGAGATATTTCTGTTTGCCATTAAAATTGTTTGATTGAAAACTTTAATACAAACAGAACAGTGTTACAATGTAGGACTTAGATGTAGTCCTAGGAGTACACTTTTGTTTAAGCTGGGTCCTTAGTGCCAATGGAGCGAGTGGTAATGCGTTGACACCGTTGACCGACTGACGACGGTTATCGATTCTCTGAAGGCGTGGATTGCTCTGGGTGCTGGAGCTTGCTGAGAGGAGGAAGACGTTGAGTGTCTATATCTGCCTCTCTGATGATTCCTTGTATATTCATTGTGGATTCTGTGTGTGTCTGTGAAGAAGAAGATCCCTCTATTTATAGTTTTGCAGGCTGGCTGCTCATGCGCGCATGTAGGATGCGCCGGTGTGTGGGGACGCCACGCGGAAGTTGCTGATGGGGGCACGTAGATGATGCGCCCTGATTGAGGAGGAGAACTCTTCATACTGCTGTTGTGAGCCGGCACGTAGCAGAGGAGAAGATCTTTCTGTTGCTGAAATCTTGGACGAGTTGAGTCAAAGGATACGTGTCATCGACCCATGGCTCGAAGATCTCGGATTTGGGGGGGGGGGTAGTGATCTGGTGAGCTGCGCCTTGATTGGGCGCAGGAGGAGGTTGTGGCTCATAACCTTTAGGAGTTACAAACCATTTAGGGCGCATGGCTTTTGAGGCGCATGCAGGTGACCTTCCTTCTGTCTTTCGGGATCAGAGATCAGTCTGGGGCACATAGCTTTTGAGGCGCATGCAAAGCTTCAACTGGAGACTCTTCTTCTGTCTTTAGGGATCAGTGAAGGGTCTGAGGCGCATGGCTTTTGAGGCGCATGCTGGTTTGGACGCATGGCCGTAGAGGCGCATGGCAATTTAGACACATGGCCATAGAGGCGCATGCGGATGGCCACGTGGCAGTAGCCGTCGGAATAGAGTCATGATGATGCTGACATTGCCGACGCTTCGTTCTCTGAAAAAGCTGTCAACTGTTCAGACTTTGGGAAGCGTGCTGCCAACTCTGGTGTCAGTTCAGCATTTAATGTTTACGACGTTCGATGGACAGCTGAGTGGGCACATTGGTTGGTGTTCCACTCGGCATGGAGATGTGAGGGAGGGCGCATCCTCTGTGATGCGCCGGGTACTGTAGGGCGCGTCTGTGTGATGCGTCTGATGCTGGAGGGCGCGTTCGTGTGATGCGCTGTTTGGCTGGCGCATCCGACATGTCCTTTAATGACGCGGCTGTCTCGCTCCTCGAGTGCTATAAATAGCCGTTTGGCTGAATTCGAGGCGTCCGGTTCATCCATTTAATGCAAATTTATTGCACAGAATTCGGAGAGTCATCCACTTGGCGCGTGGGTTTGATTTGCCCGGCCTATAAATAGTGGCATGGAGAGAAGGTTTGCTCCTCATTCCCTCACGTACTTCCAACATGAACTTGGATATGTGGGTGCATTCTGTTGACGAAGTGCTCCCGAGGGTAAAGATGAGACGTCGTGTTGTCTTCGATGCACTTGAAGGTGACTGTTACATCCAAAAGACAGAGTCGAGGGCTTCTGAGGCAGGCGGAAGGTGCCTGTTGCATCCAAAGATAGGGATGTTCGGGCCTCGTCTCCGTTGTTTCGGAAGAGCCGTAGATCGGAATGGTGGTGCTAGGCTCTCTCTTTCTTCAAAGTGGGTGCCGTCCACTTTGATTGTGTTGAAAGCTCCTTGTGCCATGATTTCGATCACGGTCTTCCTTGGTCTTTGGAGGCTCTTTCGAAGCCTCCCCTGGCCACAGCATTTGCGGTGCTCTTCTCTTCCTTGGTTCCAGCCAGAGGGTTAAATACTTTGCTTGGCGAAGCACTTATCAGGTGAGCCTGGCTGGAAGAGCGGCACATAACTGGGCTCTGCTCGGCCAGGTGAGCCTGGTTGGAAGAGTTGCTCATAACTGAGCTGCTGAAGGGATGCACATAACTGAGCTGGATGCACATAACTGAGCTGCTGAAGAGATGGTAGGATGCGCCTGGCTGGAGGCGCATGACATCTGCTGCGCCTGGCTGACAGCGCATGGTGACTGTTGCGCCTATCGGAAGGCGCATGGTGGTTGCTGCGCCTATCTGGAAGGCGCATGGTGGCTGTTGGCTGTAGATCTAGGATCCTTCCTTTGTAGAAATTCTCCTTTGTACAACCTTTTCTAGACATGTAATAGACTTTTATATATAAATAAAAAGTCCTTCTTCGAATGTCTATGGCTTATTTGATTAGCTGTCTGAGTTCTGGCGCATATAATGCCTGGCGCATGGGCTTTCTGGTTGTGAAATTCTATGCTTCTACAGTTTCACGCACACGTTCTTACGTGCTCGCGTAAACATCAGCCCAGTCACGCACACGTCTATACGTGTTTGCGTGTATTTTCAGTCACGCTAACGTTCTCATGAGCGTGCGTATATTTTCAGTCACGCTAACGTTCTCATGAGCGTGCGTGTATTTCCAGTCACGCTAACGTTCTCATGAGCGTGCGTGTATTTTTAGTCACGCTAACGTTCTCATGAGCGTGCGTGTATTTTCAGTCACGCTAACGTTCTCATGAGCATGCGTGTATTTTCAGTCACGCTAACGTTCTCATGAGCGTGCGTGTATTTTCAGTCACACTAACGTTCACTTGAGCGTGCGTGTATTTTTTTAGTCACGCACATCCTTGCGTACGTGAATTCCCCTTCACGTTCTCACTGTGCATGCCAGTGTAAATTACTTTTTCACGCTCACGCTTACCATCGTGTACTACGTTCCACGCTCACTTCTACCTACTAAACTTGGCGTGCTTTTCACACGCACAATTCTCGCGTGACTTTTGGACTTAGCTTAGACTTATTAGCATGACTTCCAGACTTGGGAGTTTTATTTGTTCTATATTTTATTCATTTAATGTTGGCATGATAACTCCCTATTATATCCTTACGCCTTTTTGCATGAACCCGATAATCTTAGCATGTTAATATTTTAATACCTATGGTTGTGTATTAGTGCCAAGTGTCTGGATTGGTATATGGATATCCAGTGAGACTAGAACTTGACCTCGAGAGTTATAGACTCAACCCTATTTAATGCTAATGACTTTCATGCCTTGTCACCATTAATGACGATGGTTATCTTAACTAATTGATCATGCATTCCTAGTTGGAACTAAGGGACTGGCTAGTCGTCTTATTGAAATAAATGAATGAGACACGTTCATGTTATGAACTATTGCAATCGACTGGCTGATCCCGAAATATTGACATACATGCACATGCAGGCTTTAATCTATTTATTTATTTATTTATTTATTTATTTATTTATTTTCTACAAAAGAAGCATGTGTACTTTATGGTCAAGGCAAGACTACCGTGGTTAGATTTGATTGTTGCATTACGCTATGTAAGACCTGCAACCTAACCGCACTGGTATCGTTGTAGAGTTGTGCATATCGTACCCCGTACGAAAGTACTCATTTGAATGACCATGATCCACGGCATGGGATTTCACTCAACGTAGGGACTATTAAGTTAAATAAAATAATGATTGCATAGAGAGAATGGATTCCCGAGTTCTTACATGGCAGCCCCCTTGGGACGAATAGTACCCGACGGGCCGGCTAGTTCCCACAGATACTGTAAATCTGCCACACGGGCAGGGAACAGTATTTGCTTTTATTATTATTATTATTGTATATTGTATATTGACGGGCGTCCTGCTAGGACTCGTCTAATTCATGCATGGCACACATGATTGATTGGATAGACTAGCCTTGCTCGCACATAGTAAGAACTGAGGAATCTTTATTGCATTATTCCAGGATAACTTGGGACCCACAATAGCAAGCCGTAGAATTTGATTGGCCGTTCAAGATGATTTGTTTGTGTACTGTACTACTCTGTTACCTAACTGGGATGATCAGAATGTCAGGACATGACGGGTCAACTTCTGTCCTTGTTTGGTTGGGAGGTTGGTTCGGAGTGTCGTGATGTGATGTGAATCCTAGTAGCAAGCAGAGATCTATTATTATATTCTTTTACTTACTGGTTTATGTCCTTCATATCGTCCTTCCTTGTGGTACTTGCTATTAGAGGTCTAACCTCTCTGGTTTTGCATGGCCAGATTTAGAGCCGGTTCCCGAGGATCCAGCGTACTTCTACCTCCAAGATGGTCAATACTAGAGGCATGATTGCAGGAGGACTCGAGTGGGTTCCTTACTTCACCGCCCGTTTTGTTATTTACCTTTATACTTAGCCGTTTGGCACCGACATGTTGGTCGGATCGTCTTGTACTTACTTTTACATAATTGTAATTAAGTCAGACTGCAGCTGATAACAATTGTGTATACATGCTATACCATCTGGCTATATTTTGTAAAGCCAGATCTCAAGAACATTTTGACTGAGCGTTTGGGACGCCTTACTGCTTTATCTTACATGTTCTCTATTTCTGTTTCCTTGATTGAATGATTGAGACAATAGATGTGTAATGACCATAGCAAGACTTTTATGTAGTATGCACCCCCTCGTCTGGTTAGACAGCATTGATCGTATTATACGGTATTCACCTACCCGTAATACGTAGCTGGCTGAGTCATTCCTCCGCTCTCCAGTATTCTGGTTCTGGGGCGTGACACCGATGATCCCTCCGCCTCCGCCAAGCCACCGCGCCGGCAACAACTCTCCCGGGCGCGTCCGCCAGCCTGACGAGACCTCCGCCTCCGCCGGCAGCGCCTCTTCCGCGCGCGTCCGCCAGCCTGACGATCCCTTCGCCTCCGCCAAGCCACCGCACCGGCAGGGCCTCTCCCGTGCGCGTCCTCCAGCCTGACAATCCCTTCGCCTCTGCCAGCAGCGCCTCTCCCACGCGCGTCCGCTAGCCTGACGAGCCCTCCGCCTCCGCCAAGCCACCGCACCGACAGCGCCTCTCCCGCGCGCGTCCGCCAGCCTGACGAGCCCTCCGCCTCCGTCTCTGCCAAGCCACCGGCAGCGCCTCTCCCGCGCGCGTCCACCAGCCCGACGATCCTTTCACCTCCGCCAAGCTACCGCGTCTGCAGCGCCTCACCCGCGCGCGTCCGCCAGCCTGACGAGCCCTCCGCCTCCGCCAGCAGCACTCTGCCGGCAGCGCCTCTCCCGCACGCGTTCGCCAGCCTGACGAGCCCTCCGCCTCCGCCAAGCCACCGTTCCTAAAGCGCCTCTCCCGCGCGCGTCCGCGAACCTGACGAGCCCTCCGCCTCACCTAAGCCACCGCGTCGGTAGCGCCTCTCCCGCGCGCCTCTGCCAGCCTGACGATCCCTCCGTCTCCGCCAAGCCACCGTGCCGGAAGCGCCTCTCTCGTGCGCGTCCGCCAGCCTGACGAGCCCTCCGCCTCCCACGCGCGTTCGCCAGCCTGACGAGCCCTCCGCCTTCGCCAATCCACCGCGCCGACAGCGGCTCTCCCGCACGCGTCCGCCAGCCTGATAAGCCCTCCACCTCCGCCAGGCCACCGCGCCGACAACGCCTCTCCCGTGCGCGTCCGCCAGCGGTCGCCTGCTGAAAAACTCTAACTTTTTGGGGTGGGGTAGCCCCAAGTAAAGTTGTCACGACCCGCACCCGCTTTTCGGGCGCGAGCTAGTGAACAAGCCAGCTACGTATCGAGCGGACTGTAGCCCACCCTGAATACGTAAACGATGTCTGGACTATGTAATGGGTCTAATCATGGCAAGGCATCACTATATCTCAATCCACAATAAGAATATAAAACATGAATGAATAATTATGGGTCATGGTCTGCAGTCCATTAGCATATTGTCCGATTATAGTCCAAGAATAATATGAGTATATAAAATAAGCTAACAAGCAGAATATATCATGGTATGGAATATTAAGTACGAGAGGATAATAAAGAAATATCACAAGCAAATACCTGTATCCCTGCAGGTGTAATCACTACCATCATGATCCGCTAACTAACTCCATGCAATCAGCTACCTAAAGAGATCATCAGGTCCTCAGGGGACATAGCAAGATACATAAAACATGCCTATCTAACAGTTTATCATGCGTAAAGAAATAACCAGGGACGAGACAAAAACTGACAAATACTATTAACACGGACACGAGAACAAGTACTCTAAATGATCTGCTAGCAAGAAAACATGAACTATGTACGTTTGTTGAAATATCTTTTTCGACATATGAACGGCTAAGGGGTAAATACGACACCCTGTACGTGTCGTGTGCAGCTGCTATCAGTCAAGATCAGATATTTTGGAGATATAATGGGTAGTTCACACGTCTACTAAGATATTTTTTCGCCCAACTAGTACTTATGGAATCAGGTCACAAGCATGGTAAATCACATGAATGACAGTCAAAAAGTATAAACAAAATCCATGATACTAATCTTCGTGTGGCAAGCGTGTCAACAAGCGGAAGAGACATGTCAACCAAATCAACTCTAGAAAAATAAATGATAACATATAACTAAAGGAGAAATAATATAATCATGAAATAAAATATAAAGGGAGGCAAAGTATACTTGCCTGGTGGTAGCACGAAGAACTAACAATATACCGTCAACTAGAAAGCCATAAAGTCCAAACCTCACAACTGTCTCCGAAAGCTGAAATAGACATTACCAACGTTCTCAGAATAGTCAAATTAGCTAGAATTGTATGTCCATAAGTCCAATTCTGGACAAAGGGGTAAAACGATAATTTTGGATCAAAACGATGTCCGCCGTTGGACCTACTTTGTACCGAAAAGTATGTAAGAGTCAATGGTCTCTAAAGTCGTTAAACTACATGTCTACGGATTCGTTTTGATGATACGGACCCAACTGTATGTCCAAAGTTGGATTCCGACGGGCCGTGCACAAAATCGCCCGTTGAATCGGATCGTGGGTCCCGCGAAACGACGATCCGATCAACTGTCTCAAAATCGGACCAAACTTGGCAACCAGAAAAATGATACGATCATGTTGGCGCAAGTTTTGTCTCGATCTGACGAACGTGCACAAAGTAATTAGAAAATTTGCAAATAGGCGATACGGCGGATTTCGACGGATACGCATCAAATTTGTCGCGCACACGCAACCAATTTGAATTCTGTCAAAGCCCACACGTCCGCGAAGTCGATATGCAGCTTTCGATCCTTTCGGTTCGCGACCATGTCTTCCGGTTTGTCGGGGCGCACGGCGTATCGAAAAGTTTTATTGAAGATTCACAGTTTTGAAAACGAGTATTTGTCAATCTTGGGGAACCGATTTCTCGGCGCTCAGTCGATGAAATCAAGTTCCATAAAAATGTTGTGGAAGCCCTACATGTTTTTCTAGGACTGTTGTTAATTGGTTTTCGAAAAATCCTAATGGTTTGCTCAAAATCTATCTTCCAAATAGGGTGTTGGGACTGTTCCGGTGTCCTGTTTTTGCACGATTTTCGACAACTTCGTGTCGAATTTTCGGACAACTGGGTTAGATACCCCCAAATCTATACAATGGGATTCCTAGAGGTTCATATAGGCTACGTATAGGAAGCTACGGATCTAGATTTGGTCGAGTGAGGAGGTCGAAATGATACCTGGAAGTAGGCCATGTGTGGCTGCCTACTGCCGCTGTTGCAGTGACCACGTTGTTGTCGCGCGCAGCTGCTCCGGCGGCTGGCCGGCGGTTTGCAAGCGGCGCTGCTGAGTTCGCGGGTGGGGGAGGTTGTTTGGGAATTTCTGGTCGAGGTCATACTGACGGCAAGGGGCGCACAACAGTTTGCGGCCTTGTGTTCTTAGGCGGCTGAATATACATGTGATTGGGATTTCAGTTAGAAATATTCGAGTTTTCGTTTTTATCATAACTTGCTCGCAGGGTTTGGAGATCATTGCTTCAAGTTCGGATATAGCCAATACTTGAAATCGGATTTAAAAATCTGGGGAAGCATCTGGGGAACTTTCCTATCGGGTTTGCTTTGGCTCGGTTTGTGAGGGTGTTATGTGTGGGGTTTTGTTTTGTTTTGTTTTTTTATTTATTTATTATATAACTTATGTATATATATATTAATATGCACATATGTCCCCTATATGATATAATATTCCTTAAATACAAATAAATCCTAATATCCTCTATCCCTAGTATAGGGTGGGTTAGGAGTGTGTGTGTGTGTGTGTGTGTGTGTGTGTGTGTGTGTGTGTGTGTGTGTGTGTGTGTATATATATATATATATATATATATATATATATATATATATATATATATATATATATATATATATATATATATATATATATATATATATATAATATTGATTTGTCGATAATTTAACAAATAACTAATTTATATTATTTAATAAGAACAATAATGCTAATAATAATCATAAAATACATACTAAAATAAACTAGCAAGGGTATAGTAGTGGGGACCCATTTAATCCTTTATGAAAACTGGTCTACAAAAGAAATCATACAATATTCCAGAATAATATTAATAATTTCTTCTATTACGCTTATAACTATTATTTAGAAAATGTTTACCCATTCCTAGAAATAACTTGGATGGATTTGTACACACGTAAAATATGTCTACATAAAATCTTTGGATACACTAGATGCCTACATGGGCTTGGGCTCAGTTCGGGTCCAGTCCGGACTAAATTGGTATAACCGGGGAATCCTAAAATCATAGTCTCAATAAATAAATAATTAAATCATTTATGGGGTCATGTCACAACTTGGTCTAGTTTTTCTAGTTAGTACATCGCTATGGCTCGACCTTCTCTACCAGGGCTAACACACTAGTCAAAGCACGCCACTGCACTATCCGTGCCACGATTTTTAGTCACCTTGTACTCCAATTCCTAACCATGACTAAAGTCCTCTACCGTAATAATTAACTAATTAAATATTTATAAAATTCTAAAAATTACTATTTAATTCAAATAAATAAATTGAAAAATATTTAAAAAATATTCGGGAAAAGAGGAGTTACAAAAGTTTGGGATGTCCCCAATAAAAGTTCCACTTTTGTGAGTTGTCCCCTAGTAAGGGCTAGCCCCTAGCAAAATGTTGTGTGCCCTTGGAGAAAAGATTTGTTGTTAGCAATGGCACTCGAAAGCAACAAATTAAGGTGGCTTTGGCCGCGTGCAAACAAACGGTGTCGATGTCTGTGGAAACCTACTTTGGAAATTTGCAGTCTTTGTGGGATGAACAAGCTGCTTATTTTCCATTGCCTACTGGTACCTGTGGTGAACTTGCTGCAAAGCTACAGGCTATGAGGGATGAAGACCACTTTCAGGACTTTATGTATGGGTTGAATGCTGAGTTGTATGGTCATACCCGGTCTAATCTTCTGGCTCAGGATCCTCATCCAAGTTTAGATCGGGCATACTAGGCAGTCCGTGAGGAGGAGGATATGCGAAAATCTCAGGTCCAATCCGCTACTGAGGAGGTGTTGGCACTGGCTATCAAGACTTCACCTCGTCTTTCTACTGCTTCTAATAGTAGAACCTCAGATTCCAGGGACAAATCAGGTATGATCTGTACTCATTGCAAGAAAATAGGTCATGATGTTGCAACTTGCTTTGCCAAGATTGGCTATCCAGAGTGGTGGGAGACTCGTCCTCGGCGTGAAGGCGGACGTGGTGCTGGTGGTGGCAGAGGCCCGGCATCACAACAGAGACGTGATGAGGGACGCGATACTGGTGGCACAGGGGTTGTTCATCATGTCGCCGCTGTTGGTCATGGTGTCCCTGCTGGTCTTGCTGGAAGTTCGGCAGATATGATGCATGGAGGGTATCATTCACCACTCTCAGGTGAACAATGGCAGAAACTGATGAGCTTGTTGGGTAACGACAATCCTTCTAAACCTGGTTCCTCAAACTCTGTCCGTCTGATGGGTAAGAATTCTTCTGTCCCTTGGATATTCGATACTGGGGCTACTCTTCATGCGACAGGCTCTCGTGACTGTTTAGTTGATTGCTTTGAGGGCCCTGTCTGTCCTGTGATTTTGCCTGATGGGAGCACTATTGAGGCTGTTCTGAGAGGCAAAGTACTTTTGACTGCTTCATTGGTGTTGACGGATGTTCTTTACGTTCCGACATTGACTTGCAATTTGATCTCTGTCTCACAATTGATTGGTGCCAGAAATTGTGATATGTTATTTACTCCTAATTTGTGTTTTGTTCAAGACCGAAGTACGAGGATGGTGATTGGAGCGGGTGAACAAAGGGGTGGACTTTACTTCTTGAGGGAGGTTCCAGCTTCTTTGGCTTCGGTGATCCTGGCATGCAAAGAGAGTGATTCTGATATTTAGCATAGTAGACTGGGGCATCCTTCAGATAAAGTAATACAGACTTTACCTTTTCTCTCTGGTAGTAGTGTGTTTTCTCATAAAGCTTGTGATATTTGTCATCAAGCTAAACAGACTCGTGATGCCTTTCCTGATAGTAGTAGTCGTACTTTGAGATGCTTTGACCTTATATACTGTGATCTGTGGGGACCATATAGTGTTCCGTCATCTAATGGGCACGATATTTTTTGACTTTGGTGGATGATTTTTCTAGAGCTGTTTGGGTTATTTTATTAACGAATAAGTGTGTTGTTTATTCTGTGTTTCTTAAATTCATTGCTATGGTGAAGCGTCAGTTTGGGGCTGATATCCGTCGGGTGCGGAGTGACAATGGCACTGAATTTAATTGTTTACGAGATTATTTTTCATCTCAAGGCATATTGTTCCAAACATCCTGTGTTGGGACACCACAACAGAATGGAAGGGTGGAACGAAAACATCGATATATTTTAAATGTAGCCAGGGCATTGAGATTTCAGGGTTCTCTTTCCATAGATTTTTGGAGGGAATGTATTCTGGGTGCATGTTATTTGATCAATAGAACCCCTTCTAGTATCTTGCATTTTAAGTCTCCTTATGAAGTTTTATATGGTTCGGCTCCTTCGTATGGTCATCTACGTATTTTTGGTTGTCTGTGCTATGCGTATGATTTGAAATCCCGACATGATAAATTTTGCTAGCAGGAGCAGAAAATGTATCTTTGTTGTGTATCCACTTGATAAAAATGGATGGAAACTGTATGATTTGGAGACTGGTGAATTTTTTGTGTCCCGTGATGTTACTTTTTATGAAAATGAATTTCCTGGGTGTGGCTCTGCTAGCGAGATGTCTTCTGCGACACACCATACATCTGTTGAGGTGCCGGGAGACGATCTAGAGGCTTTAGGGATGGTGCTGGCTACGGTTGCTGAGGCCGGAATGGTTACTGGTAGCTCAGCACCGAGTGGCCAGGATGCACAGGTGGATGCAGAAGTATTGACAGGAGCGTCCGCTGGGGGTGATGCGGATACTACTTATGATACAGGGGATACAGTGTTGCCAGAGGTGTCCGATGAGGTAGTATTGGGAAGAGGAATGAGAAAGAAATCACAGCCATTGCGATTACAGGATTTTGTGACGAATGCTGTTCGAAGTAAAAGTCCCCCCCTTCACCACAGTTCATCTGTTCCCGTCACTTCCTCAGGTACTTCGTATCCTCTAACACAATTTCTAAGTTATGACATATTTACTGCTGGACACAGAGATTTTTTTGCAGCTATCACTGCCGGCGTTGAGCCTACTTCATATCGCCAGGCCTCGCGAGATTCAGGCTGACACGCAGCTATGCAAATTGAAATACAGGCTCTGGAAGATAATGGGACATGGAGTCTCATCGATTTGCCTCCTAGGAAGAAAGCATTGGAAAGTAGATGGGTGTACAAAATAAAGTACAAATCCGACGGCAGTGTTCAGCGCTTAAAGGCACGGCTGGTTGTGTTCGGTAATCATTAGGTTGAGGGGATCGACTATTCAGAAACATTTGCCCCGATAGCTAAGATGCCTACAGTTCGGACGTTCTTGGCTGTTGCAGCTGTGAAAGGCTGGACTTTGCACCAGATGGATGTGTACAATACTTTTCTTCATGGAGATCTGACAGAAGAAGTATATATGAAGTTGCCGCCAGGTTTTTCGCATAGTGAACCCAACAAAGTGTGTCGCCTGCGTAAGTCTCTATATGGATTGAAACAGGCACCACGTTGTTGGTTCGCTAAGCTTACTGCTTCTCTGATATCCAATGGATTTATTCAATCACATTCCGATTATTCTCTTTTCTCTTTTTTTAAGGGGAAAGTAGAGTTGCATGTTTTGATCTATGTGGATGATATGATTGTGTCTGGTAATGACACAGGTGCTTTAGATACTTTCAAAAAGTACCTTAGTTCTTGCTTTCACATGAAGGACCTTGGTGTGTTGAAGTACTTTCTTGGCATAGAGGTGGCTCGGAGTGCGGAAGGAATTTCCTTGTGTCAAAGGAAGTATGCTTTGGACATCATTTCAGAATGCGGTTTGATGGGGTCTCGCCCTGCTGGTTTTCCCATGGAGCCCAATCACAAGCTGGCAGAATCGACTAGTCCAAGGATGGCGGATGCAGAGACTTATCGGAGGCTGGTTGGGAGGTTGATTTATCTATCATTTACTCGTCCTGACTTGGCCTATGCTGTGCATATATTGTCTCAATTCTTACAGGATCCTCGACAAGATCATTGGCATGCTGCTTTGAGAGTTGACAGATATCTAAAAAATGCACCAGGACAGGGTATTCTTCTGAAAGCTGATTGTGATCTCCGTCTTTCTGGTTGGTGTGACTCCGACTGGGCAAGTTGTCCCTTGACTCGCAGCTCTGTTACAGGCTGGTTGGTGTTTCTGGGGGAGTCTCCTATTTCTTGGAAGACCAAGAAGCAATCAACTGTTTCCCGATCTTCCGATGAAGCTGAATACCGATCTCTTGCTGCGCTTGTTTGTGAGTTGAAATGGTTGAAAGAGTTATTGGTGTGTTTGGGCGTTCGCCAGGAGTTTGCTATGTCGGTGTATTGTGACAGTCAGTCAGCCCTGCACCTGGCTCAGAATCCAGTATTTTATGAGCGCAGTAAGCATATTGAGGTGGATTTGCATTTTGTTCGCGATGCTATTAGAGATGGCACCGTAACAGCCTCGCATGTTCCTACTTCTTCTCAACTGGCTGACATCTTCACCAAGCCCCTTGGAAAGCAAGTGTTTGATTCTTTCCTTCCCAAGTTGGGCATTTGTGACTTGCATGCTCCAACTTGAGGGGGGGGTGTTAGATTATATTTGTAATGTAAATATGGCCCATACCCATAAGCCTAGATGTAGACACTATATATATTGTAACAAACCCTAGCAATGAAAGTAAGGCATTATTATTTCCTACAGTTCGAATCCCAGTAGGAGCGATCCATAAACAATTTACCTGGTTCCATATATATATATATATATATATATATATATATATATATATATATATATATATTCAACATACTGAACTAATAACTACATTACATATCTCAGCCCATAATCACTACATCCGCCTCAATGTTATTGATAATGCCGCTGATAGACATTGTCGTTCCTTTGAAACCCCGGCTATTCCTTTCTCTCCATTCGTGCCATACGACTGACAGTAATCGAATGCGTGCTTTGTCGAATATTTCTTTCCCTTGATTCTTTAAGCTTTTGATCTCCTCGACTATGTCAGGAAGTATATCTGCACTCCTGCCGTTAAGCCCCATCCTACTCCGAACATGACGCCATATCTGGCTTGAACTGGGACAAGCGAAGAATAGATGGTTCTCGTTCTTTATCCCGCCATCGCATAATACACATGCTTAATTTGGGATGGAGATCCCAATCCGCGCCAGTCTCTCCTTCGTAAGCAAACGATCCTGGATAGATATGTATAGACAAAGCTTCATCTTCATGGCCGCTTTCTGCATCCACACTATTTCCGCCCAGCCAATCCTCGACCCTTTACTGCGAACCTTCTCGTAAATCAGCTTCGACGGGGAAGCACCCGACATGCCTTCCCAAACCCATCTATCTTCCTTCAACTCACCATATATAGGAATGGAATTAATCTCTGAAGCAAACCATCTTCTTGGTCATTTCAAATGCTCAATAGAATTTTTGAGTTGGGGTCACCCCAAACCCCCTCTCTCCATTCTATAAAGAATTTAAAATAATTCTTACCAATAGAAAAGGGAGATGCATTTCATACAAATCTTGGAGGCATTTTGCATAGATGAACGTGGAACTGACTATGTAAAATCCTAGAAGATTTAGAGAAGACATAAACTAGTTATAAAACCCAGATTAACTAATATTGACATTTAAACCATCTATCATCCATAACTATGATCCTATCTATGGATTATTAAGTAGATGAACTCCAAAAAGATTATGTGTAAGCATAACTATGTAATCTTGTTTATCAATTGCATGAGTAATTTTTTTGACCAGTTGTTTTCCATAAATAAATTCACTTTATTTATTTTGTATCTGAGAAAATTACAACTGTAGGAATCTGATCTAGAAGACGATCACTTTATCCCTTGGACGATGCGATGAAAAAAACTCGTACTTCGAAGAACTTGGACAGCAACTGGGCAATCTCTCTGTTCTCTCTGAAAAATGACCTGTCGTGTCTGATGAAGATGAAGAAACTCTTTTTTATAGAGTTCAGGATAACTGTCCTTAAGCATACGCTCAGGTAGTTGCTTGACGTGTGCATAACTGCAGGGACGCGTGGCGAATTCTGATGTAGACACATTAGCGTGCGGTTGAAAGTAGTGGAGCATGTTCAGGAGAGATTGATGGCCTGGATGCCACGTTGCATAACTTCTAGAGAAGTGGATAACTGGTACAGGACACGTGAGAACGTGTGTTGACTGTAATCCTGGATATGGTTGCTGTAATACGCTGCCTCGTTGAAGGAGAGTTATACGCTGACTTGGACAGCGTAGTGCCATAGGAAATCCATACGCTCACTTTATGGGCAAGGAGTCGTATGGAGATCATACGCTCGCTTGGTTAGCAAGGAATCATGTGAGGTCCATACGCTCACTTGGCTGGGTGAAGAAGGAGTCATGTGAGGTCGATACGCTCACTGGAGAAGTGGCCACGTGGCTATCATCAATCTTCTTTGATACACCATATCTTTCCATAACTGACAAAATCTTCTCGAGCGTCGTGACTGCGGATTTGACGGCTGACAGACTGTCAAAACTGACAGTAATGATGGCTTTTGTATTTATGAAGGCTGCTGTGTTGTCCTCGTAAAAGACAAAACCGACTCTTCGAAAACCTATACGACGGTTACTTTTCTCGTGACAGCTGTCTTTGCACGAAAGATGAAGTGTCAGATTCATTCCTCATTTAAACATATGCTGTGCTGTCACTTCAGTAAATAATAAAATATTTACTGAGCGTATGGCTTTTGAATGAGCGTACAACTCTGAACTGAACGTATGGCTCTTAACTGAGCGTATGGCTTCAACTGACATCTGTCTTTAAGCGTATGGATGAAAATGACAGCGTGTCATAATTTTCCACATCCTACAAGACCCCCTTCAAAGTTTTCGAACTTTATGAGTTTCAAAAGTTCGAAATTACTTTGAACAGAAAGTGGGAATGAGTTCTGACACGCTGGCATGAGTTCATTAAATGTCATGATGACTCTTCATTTTTCGAGATTGAATGAATCTGATGGAAGAATATGAACAGCCAGCAAGCTCTATTATATAAACCGAGAGAATTCAATTTTTGACTTTCATCTTTTGAAACCATGACTCCAAAGGAAGCCGCTGAAGAAGAAGCACGTAAGTTGGAATTCTGTTCCCATGGTGACCCCACTTTTGGGGGCCAAGAACCCGAACCTGTCGTCATCGAGCTCAAGAAAATAGAGCGTGACTTTATTGCACTCCTTTCCTTTTCCTCCCCCTCTTTTTTTGTAAGGCCATCAATGCCTTAATGAAAAATGAATATTCAAGAATCCTCTGTTTAGTCCAAATCTGTGTTGAAAACCAACGTGCACCGATGAATAACTGTAGAATACGCCGTCTTCCAAGTTGTAAGTTACGCTAGATAGCGTATGCCAATGAAATAGCGTATATTACGCTATTTTCCAATGTTTTGTGAATTCCGCTGAATAGCGTATGTCAGCGTATGTTACGCTATAAATTACGCTGTCCTTTAACGTTGTGAATTACGCTAAATAACGTACGCCAATGAATAGCGTGCACCAATAAATAGCCCGTAAGTTACGCTATCTTCCAACGTTGTGGAAAGCACTCTTTGAATATTTCCAAGGCTGTGTTGGTTTCCAAAGTACACGTGTCATTCATTCCACGTTTACGAGCGCTATTCATGCGGATCCTTTCCAAGAATAGGTTCATGCTCCATACTTTAAATAGATGGATGAACTCCACGCAAACTCATCTTCCCATTCTTCTTCCTCTCTTCTGAGAATGAATTTTCTATGAGAAGGAAATAGGAAAGCCATGTTGTCTGATGTCAAATCTCTGTGCACGCTACCAGACATGGATCTGTCAATCCTTAGCAGCAAACTCAGCGGTAAGTTCAATATACACGCATCGAATTTTTTGTTTGCTAAGGACAAATTCATCTTCCCGAAATGAACAGAATGCATCTGTCTTTGCTTGGCCAGTTTCTGTTGACTGATTTTTCTTTACTGTTTCTTGCAGAATTTTGGCTGAAAACCTTCTTCAGAACTGGCATTGGTGATATGAATGCTGTGGACAATGTTCTTCTGACATCTACATCAGGGAGCTCATACGCTTTTGATGCGTACATCAGACAACTCAGAACTCTTCGTGGGATAGAAGGGTCTTCCTCAGATGGTAGGAAGAGCCTTTATACACGAGAGTTGGATGGTGGAGTCAACTCTACCCCGAGAAATCGGGTAGTAGAGTTCCTTTCACGGCAGAACTAGGAATTGTATCCCAAGGTTTGGATACATTCCTATCTGCTTGAGGTGCCGCCGTTCCTCCACGCGCTGTATTGGCAACAACACGCCATCGTGTTGCCATACTCTGTGGTTCTCCTCTCGTCTGAGAGATAAGACCAGAGTTTGATTCCTGCTGGACACCCAGGAATTGCCACAAACAACGAGATTGCCAGAGAAGATCCAAGAAGAAATAGATCTCAGTTGTACATAGAATGAAAATCCAAGATTTGTAATAGATTTCCATTATGATTTGTAGGAAAGTCTAAGAAATGTAATAGACTTTTTATGAAAATATGATAATGGAAATGATAAATCTTCTTTATCTGAAGTGATTTGTATTTGTGGATGAATTGTGGACATGATAGATAATAAAATCATCTTTTCTGTTTTAGAGTATATGATATTATCAGAGGTATTATGGACATGATAATATATAGAAACTCGAAAGAAAATAGATTGATTTCTATGTAGAGGTCAAAACATGACAAATGAGTAAGCAGATTCGGAATTGATTCAGAGGTTATGAAAACATGATAAATAACGAATCCCCGCTTAATAAATTGATAGAAGATTGTGAACAGACGAACCGTTAGGAAATGATGAACAGATGAACTGTCGAGTGAATGTAATAAATGAACGGACGAGCCGTCAAGTATTAATGAACATGTGAAACGTCGGATGAATGTGGGAAATGAATGGATGAACTGAATATCGGGAAAGAATACGTCCCTTCGATCCTTGTAACCATATGCCTATAAATAGAGCATATATTTGAGTAGAAGGATCACACATCGTCCTCTTTTATCCACAATGTCTTCTGAAAAGAATACAAAGAAGGCTGAAGTCGTCTCCGAAGTTACTGAAGGTGCTAAAGAACATCTACCTCCACAGAAGAAGGAAATGGGCGAAAGCTCATCTACTCCCAAGCCGCCGAAAGATATCCTGGACTTCCTGGTCGAACCAGGAGAAACCGAAGAAGAAGAAGCAATGAGGGTGGCTGTCTGTCAGTTCTTGGTGCGGTCAGGAAAGGATGTATTCAATTCTTTTGCTAATTATGTATGTGGTCCTCGTCCCAAGTACGAAAGGGATACCAGTGATCTTCCATGATGATGTATTTTTTGAAGAATTTGTCTCAAATAAACTCTGTTTAAGGAAACTTTGTTTATGATGTATCCTTCCTGCTTTATATTATTTTGCCTTTATTCACTGATCTTTAGACTCAGAAATCAAAAGGACGAGATATAATTTTCATAGAATATGGTACATACTGAGATAGAAAATTCAGAGGTGATATGGACATGATTTTCTATACAAGATCTTTATTAAATCCACTGGGAATCTAATAAGACAAAATATCAAATTCTCTGGGAAAATGATACATGGTAGAATATCAGTTTCCGCTGGGGATAACGACATCGAAATAGCTTTTGTAGAGAAGAATAAATTTTTTGATTTTACACTTGCTGGGGAGTAATGAAAATATTATTTATACATAATATTTCTTTAAGAATTTGCCATTGATAGGCATCATCGTGACTTTCCCGTCCATAGAGGCAAGCTGATATGCTCCATTAGAGAAGACTTTGTTTACTACGAATGGGCCTTCCCATTTCGCGTCAAATTTGCCTTTGCTCATATGTGTCATGGTCATCGGACGTTTGACAGTAAGGACCAATTCTCCCTTCTGATATGTTCTGACTTTGACTTTCCGATTAAAAGCTTTTGAGATTCGGGCTTGATATAGCTCGATATTTTGTTGCGCATACAATCGCTTTTCATATAAAGCTTCCAGCTCTTGAAGTCGAAGTCGATCATTATTCTCTGTTGTAAATTCATTGGAGATTACAACTCTCAAAGAAGGAATTTGTATCTCGAGGGGAAGAACAGCTTCACACCCATATACCAAAGAGAAAGGCGTACATCCGGTCGCATTGCGAACTGTGGTACGATAAGCCCATAAACATTCACCAAGCTTCTCACTCCAGTTACGTTTATTGGAAGAAACGAACTTTTTCAAGAGTTTGATGATTGTTTTGTTGAAAGCTTCTGCTAGTCCATTGGCTGCTGGATTATATGCTGTAGAAGCCAGATTATTAATCCGATGATCATCACAGAATCGAGTAAATTTCTGGCTGACGAACTGTGGTCCATTATCATGGATAATACGCCGAGGAACACCAAATCGATAGATGACATGATGTTTGACAAAGTTGATAACATTAGAAGTCTTGACTTCAGATAACGGGATTGCTTCAGCCCATTTAGAAAAGTAATCAGTTATTGCTAGAATAAACCGATGTCCTTTTGATGATGGTGGATTGATAGGTCCGATGACGTCCATGCCCCAAGCTTCAAAGGGCCATGATGCCGCTGTTGGGTGTAAGAACTCCGATGGTTGATGGATAAAGTCTGCATGAATTTGACAGGCTTTACATTTTCGAGCATATTGAATGGTATCAGCTACCATCGTGGGCCAATAATAACCCATACGTCGGATACGATCTTGAAGTTTTGGACCTGGCTGGTGAGCTCCGCAGATGCCATCATGTGCTTCACGGATTATCTGTTGTGCTTCTTCACCAGCGATGCATCGAAGGAGAAGACCATCATAGGCTCGACGATATAGTGTCTTCGTAGTATGATTATAATAGAATCTGAGAGACCGACGCCGGATAGATGCTGCTTCACTCGGGTTATCAGGAAGTATGTCATACAACACAAAGTCCAAAAACGGACGTCTCTAATCTTCAGTTACGGTGTCTATTTTGTTAGAAAAGACATATTCCATAGTAGAATCGGAAGAAGACAAGGTCACTTTGTCAAACTTTAATTCAGCATCAAAGTTGAGAGAATCTTCGTCTGGATTATGGGGAAAAGCCAAAGCCAGATTATTTTCAACGCAGAATAGTTCTCGGTTATAAACCACTATCACTTGCTGACGTCTGATTGGTATGGCTAATACAGCAGCAAGATTAGCCAAAGCATCAGCTTCTGCATTATAGGCTCGTCGAACATGTTCAATAAAGAAACCTTCAAAAGAGGAGGCCATAGAGAGTGTTGTTCGATGATAAGGTATCAAATCTTGATGACGAACTTCATACGTTCCTCTGATCTGATTGATGATAAGCTTAGAGTCTCCATAAACTTCTAAATATTGAACATCCAGATATTTAGCGAGTTGAAGACCAATGAGCAACGCATTGTATTCTGCAACATTATTTGAACATGATTGATCCAGAGAATAAGCCCTCTGAATAGTTAATCCCTCTGGGGATACAAGAACAATTCCAACTCCAGCGACAATATCGCCGTTAGGACCTATTCTAGATGCTCCATCAAAGAATAGACGCCAGGTAGGAACTTCTTCAGAAACCATATTTGAATCCAGAACTTCATCGGGAATCTCATCATATAATTTAGAATCTTCTGGGACTGCATGAGCTGCTAAAAAATCAGCAAGAGCCTGTCCTTTAACCGACTTCTGAGGAATATAATGCATGTCGTATTGGGCTAACAAGATTCCCCAATTAGCAAGTCTAGAGTTGAGAATACCGGGTTTCTTCATCATAATCCTGAGTGGATTCACTCTGGAAATGACGTGAATCGTCTGACCGATAATATAATGTCGCGTTTTCTGAACAGCAAACATTAATGCTAGGCATTCTTTCTCGATTGGAGAATAACGCGGTTCAGCGCCTGTCATTGTACGACTGAGATAATAAATGGCCTGTTCATGACCATCTTTATTTTTCTGGGCGAGTAATGCACCAAGAGAATGATCCATAGCTCGAACATATAGGAGAAATGGTATTTCCGAGACGGGAGGTACCAAAACTGGAGGGTTCATGAGGTACTGTTTGATGTCGTCAAATGCTTTTTGACATTCTTCGTTCCAGATGAAAGATACACCTTTCTTCAGAAGTTTGTGGAATGGTCTGCAGCGTCCTGATAAGTTGGAAATGAATCTCCTGATATAAGCAATTCTTCCTTGAAATCCTCGTAGCTCTTTTAAGGTGCGTGGAGGACGCATCTCTTGGATGGCTTTGATCTTCTCGGGATCCACGTGTATACCTTTAGCGGTAATGACGAAGCCGAGAAATTTACCACTAGAGACGCCCAGGAAGGACTTAGTAGGGTTCATTTTAAGTTGATGCTGACGCATTAAATCAAATATAGTCTTCAAATCTTGGATATGATCCTCCTTTCGTCGACTTTTGACTGCAATATCATCAACATAGCATTCGACTATTTTTCGGAGATGTTCGCGAAATATAGTGCTCATTGCTCGCTGATATGTTGCTCCTGCATTCTTGGGACCAAACGGCATCACTGTATAACAATATGTACCGATCGGTGTTCTGAAAGAAGTATGTCTCTCGTCATCTGGAAACATCTTGATTTGATTATACCCCGAATACCCATCCATGAATGACATTCGTTCGAAACCACATGTGTTATCAATCATTACATCTGTAATTGGAAGAGGAAACTCGTCTTTAGGACAAGCAGCATTGAGATCATGAAAGTCTATACAGACTCGGATCTTGCCGGTCTTCTTGAGGACAGGAACAATGTTAGCCACCCATTCAGGATGTTGTTCCTCTCTGATAAATTCGGAAGCCATAAGCTTGTTGACTTCAGCTTCAATTGCATCCATAATGTCTGGACGAAATCGTCGCTATTGCTGTTTGACTGGTTTAGCATTTGGCATAATATTAAGCTTGTGCATTGCGATCTTCGGATCTAGTCCTGGCATATCCTCGTAGCTCCAGGCGAAGACATCGATGTAATCACGAATAAGCTTGATCATATCTTGCTTATCTGTTTCTGAAAGACTCTCACTGATGAATATTGGTTTAGGGGAACCTTCTTCACCAACATCAATTTGGATCAGTTTATCTTCAGTAGGAGGTTCCCTCTGTTCGAACCTGAATTCCCATTGATTATCTAATCTTTGAGCCCATTGTTCTGATTCAGGTGATATTTTAAAATCATCCTCATCTTCACCATTTTCTTGTGGGCCATCAACAGAGATCATATTGATGGATAAAATAGAGCGATGAAGATCGCCAATACTCGTATCAGAATCCCAAGAAAGGGAATCAGAAGACTCAGATCGTTCATCTTCAGATTGTTCGTCTTTATTGAATTTTGACTCTTCATGAACTATGTTGATAAAAAGGGTGGGAGCAATGTAACCTAAACCATATTTTGTCCTTCCGTATTTTAATGGAGGAATTCGAACAGGCATTCTTCTTCCTTTTCCATTAAGACTGGTTCTGAAATCATAACCCATATTCTTGATGATATTTTTGGATTGCTGACTGTAGCAACATAGATGTAATCTTCCAGTATCGTCATTTATATCATCCTCCTCCAGATTAGGAGGATTCTGAGGTCCTTTATAGAAAAATATTGGATTTTCTCCCTTCTTTCGACTGGGGACCACAAAGTATGATTTTTGTATAGAGTCTAATGATACGTCTGTATGAAGAGCTTGAACAACCCCTATAGTTAGTGGCTCTAAGCTATCTAGCAATTGTAAATAACTTTGTACATAACTACAAACATCAATATACTGCAAAGGAGATGCTTCATTAATACTAGATGCTGTATTTACAACAGAAGGCTGAGCCTTATCAGACTTAGTCAGATTAATGACAAAGGGGGAAGAAGAAGAACAGTTAGAATTTTTGTTTCGATTAAGATCGATAACAAAAGGCTCAGAAGAGGTGAGCTCCCTTGAAGAAGATCGTGGATAAGTAATGCGTCCACTGACTGGAATGACTAGAGTATCTGATCTAGCCTGAGAAGATGGAGGGGGAGTGATGAGTCCACTGACAGGAATGATCAGTGAGCCTTGTGAAGTTTGGGAAGATGGTGCAGTAGTGCGTCCACTGACAGGAATTATCAGTGAGCCTTGGGTGGATGATGAAGTAGTACGTCCACTGACCGGAATTATCAGTGAGCCTTCTTCAGATGTTTTAACAAACTGTGGAGAAATAATACGCCCTTTTACAGGAATAATAAAGGTGTCAACTTTGGATGTCTCATCTTCATTATCCATAGCTTGCAAGACTTTCGAGTATTCATCTTTGTACATGCGAGCGTCATTGAAGTAAGCTTCGACTCCTTTGAATGGGTAAAGATCTGCCACTTCTTTTTGAACCTCTCCATTATCATCAACATATTTGAAGCACTGATGAAGAGTTGAAGGAACAATATTATGTTCATGCAAGAAAGGTCTCCCCAATAGAGCATTGTATGAGCAACCATGATTGTCGATGATGTAAAAAGTAACCTTAGTACGAAGATCGCCTATTTGAAATTTAAGGCGAATCTTGCCTAAAGGCTCACTTTTTCCTTGATTGAATCCCAAGATGGTAGTGATAGTGCTGGAAAGACTATGCACAGGTATCTTCAATGCATCTAACATAGCCTTTGGCATAATACTGAGAGCGGATCCTGGATCAATCAGTAAACGATCAACCTTCATAGAATCAATATATCCTGTATGATATAAAGGACGATCATGTCGATTATCCTCTAGCAGCATATCGTCCTGCGTAAAGATAATGTTTGGAATAAATTCCAATACATTATGGCAGTGAGAGACAGGTTCTGTTTCCAACTTCTTGAGGAGAGTTAAGCAAGTTTCTGCTTGTAACAGTGCTTCACTCAAAGTTTCTCGAGTCTTTTTAGAGAGACGTAAGAGTTCAAAGATTGACAATTTAGCTGGTGTATTGGCTAGTTGAGCCAATATATCAAAATTATAAGGCTTTTCAAGTCCTGTAGGGGATGATTTCTTCAATGGTTTGTCGAAGCGGACTTGTTGTTTGCCCTTGTCAGCTGTTGTTGGTTTAGATGGAACTGTCTCGACAGGAACATTTGAAGGTTCTCCAGTAGAGACTGGTGTTGGGGCTGTAGCCGGAGGGACATCAGAGGTTTCTCCAGAAGTGTCAGCACAATCTTTCAGATATACTTTTCCTGACCGAGTTCCAGCATGAACTTCAACTTCAGATTCTGGTTCAAGGTCTATGGAAACCATGCTGCAATTCTTTATTTTGCTCTTGGTTCTTTTATGTTTGATGAGAGCTTCATTCCAGAAACCAAGGCCAACACGAGATTGATTATGTCTCATGGTAATGGCCAAAGGTGCTCGGAGTCCCTTGCCTGAATTCAAACCAGGAGCAGTGGCTTGATCATAACCCATCTTCACCATCAATTCACGAGATTGTGAACTGTATAGATGAAAAGCAGGCTTGTACTTATCTTCAAATTGAGATACAGATTTTATTTCCGTAGGGAGTGAATTTCCTGCTAAAATGAAAGTAGAGGTTAGATAAAAATCGGGTGTGAAACTAGAAGTCACATTGCATGACTTAGTCTTCCCGAGCTTCTTTTTAGATGAGGAAGTCTTCCGAGGAGAAGAGGAAGACGTTTCAAACTCCGTCATTAAATCCGGGTGAATCCACATGATCTCTCCCTTCTTAGTTGTGACAGGAACAAGTCCGTCATTCTGTGCTGGTGGGATGTTTATAACTTCGAGAATTGCTTTGGGGATAGGAACAATCCCACTTTCTACCATTAAGGGAGGGAAGTCACCGAACTGCATTGAAATTACATTTGCTGTGACTGTTTTGTCTTTGGGTGTTAATGTCACAGCTCCTGATTTAATCATCTCTTGAATCTTCCCTTTTAATACATAGCAAGACCGGATTGTATGACCCAGCATTCTATGATATGGACAGTATTTTGGATGATCTGTCTTATTGGCTTCATCAGGCTTTTTAATTTCTGGCAATTGAATCTTATTACCTTTGAGCAAGCATTCAAAGATACCCTGAACATCGTCATCATCGAAAGAATATTCTTCTTTCGGCCGAGGAGATCTCTGTTGTTGATTTGTTGGAGCTGAAGTAGCTTGGGTAGTCTTTACTTCTTGACTACTGCTTTGGAGATTGACTTCAAGAGCTTCTTTCCCTTTGCGATTGTTGGGTCGAGTACTATTGCTAGCACTCTGATTTGATTCTTTGGGAGCCATTTGTACCCCCAGACCTTTGAAGGTCTCAGCACTGACTTCGGCAGCTTTGGCACTGACGATGAATGAAGGCCAATCTTGGAACTGAGTGGACCATGTCCACATGCTGATAATTGGTAAGAGGTTCGACTTGCAAGTGTCGATCGTAACAGCATCGGAAGTTCCAAGAGGCATTTTGAGGGCTTCTCTTTTGAATCTCTCAATGAATTCCTCAGTGGTCTCATTATTCTTCTGTTTGATTCTTATGAGTGCCGACATGGTCATATTATTGAGCCCTTCGTAGAATCGTTCGAGGAACATTTGCTTAAAACCGGCAAATGAGGTAATGCACCCATCAGGGAGACTTCTATACCATTCATAAGCCGTTCCTTTGAGACATCCAATGAACACCCGAGTAAGGAGGGCGTCACTTGGTTGCAGTTGATCAGTCATTACTTCAAATGATTAATGAACTGACTTGGGGAGGTTGTCCCATCATAGAAAGAGATGGTTGGAGGTTTGTATTTTGGTGGATACGATACCTGCTTCCATTCTATCGGATAAGGCTGTTTGATGCCTAACCTTTGTAAACCATCCTTCTGTTTGAATACCTCGAATTGAGTTTTGAGATTCTTCAATTCTTCAGAGACAACTCCCGAAGATTGTGGAGTTGTGGTTTGTAGAGTATAATTGGGAGGAGGGACTGCAGCATATGTACCACCCCCAGCTCCAGAGTGACTTGGGGTGGTTTGTACAGGAACATTAGATTGTACCCCCGGAATAGTAGAGGGTTCGGGGTTTGGAACAACAGGGGTATTCAATACCACTGGTGGTGCTGTCTGTTGTTGAGCCTGCATTAGAGTGTGCATAGCACTCAATGTATCTGCCATAGCTCGCAATTGTTGTTCTAAAGAAGAAATCCTCTGTTCATGAGCCTCATTGCTAGTCGAAGGTTCATGATCACTTTCTGCCATGTAAGTGGTAATCATTCGAGGAATAGATGATGAAACAGTCTGTTCTGAATCATCACTGTGTGAATCAGTATCTTTTCCAGGGCTTTTTACAGGAGTCAATACTGGAAAATTGGACTCTCCAAGGAAGTCTTCTGTGATCTCCGGATTACCACTTGGATGAGAAGAAGAAGAGGCTCTGATCAAGGCTCCGGTCCTGGATCGAGTGCCGAGATAAACACCATCTTCAGAGTCTGATATAGCATCAGACCGTATGCTACCCCCAATATTTCTGGAAGTCATATTGACAGAAGCATAAAGAGGTTCATCTTCATCCAACATTGGTTCATATTGAATCCGTTCGAAAACAGATTGTCTTTTTGGTGAACAACAACATTGGATGACAACCCGAGGTTGGAAGTCACAACCATGCTTTTCATGGCGAATATGGGCAATGTCATAGCCAGATGGAGTGTCAATTCTCTGTTTATTTTGCAAATATTCCCGGAGGTCTGTAGGAACAGATTGGGAAGTATTTGAAGATAGTTTCTGTGTAGAAACTTGTCTTTTGTTCTTCTGTCTTCTTGGTTCCTGAGTGTATAAAGACTGATTAATTTGAGCCACATAGTTCTTGGCATATTCTGCATCAGGGTCTAATATACTTGTCTCAGTGGAACCGAACCGATTCTGATTAAGCTTATTACGAAGATCCGTAGGAGATTTGACTTTAATATCAGTCTTGGATACTTGTAATTTGCCTTTCTCAGACCGAGAAATTTTGAGAGAAGGAAGATGAGTATTATTCCGACTAGGAGTCGGTAATAATCCATCTTTGGAGGAATTAGCCAAAAGGCGTTTTCCATTGTTTGATCTAGTAAGAGTACTAGTCAAATTAACTTCAGAGGTAAAGACCTTAGGAGTAGAGGAGTTGACTAAAGAGTCTTTCTCCTTGGTTGGCACAAGATGTACAAGTTGAGGGGGAATCATTTGTATGTTCTGTGGAAGAGAACCCCCAATCTGATTTTGAAAAACAGTCAAAGGACTGTATTTGTTAGCATACGCTGACTTCAGTTTGGACTTCTGGTCATACGCTGCCTTTTTATTAGCATACACTGGCTTTGGCTCAGCGTACGCTGCCTGATGTTGGCTTTTGTACGCTGCCTTTGCCGTACGCTGCCCTTTGAATGCCATACGCTCAGAGTCATCAATGGCTAAAGAGCCGACTGTTGTCATAAGAATAGAGGGAGAAGGGACCTTGACATGTCCAGAGATGGTTTTCCTTGTACACGCTGACTTGGTTAAAGAACCAACTTTGTCAGTGTGACTAGGAGAAGCCACTGTTGCCGTGTTCAGGGAAGCAGAAGTGTGCTTTGTTGAAGTTGAAGATGTGTTCTTGTCAACGTGAGAAGTGACAGGAACATCTCGGGCTGTCGAAGAAGACTTGGGGACATAGACAGAGCGTCCCGTCTTCTTGGCAGCAGGAAGAGTGGAGGAAGCAGTTCGGCCCTCCTTCGCCTTGAGCATTTCTTCGTAAGCAGATTGGTAGAATTGTACGACCATCGTCTTCTTCGTCGAGCCGATCGACGAAGTATCGCATTGAGTTGTTGCTATCTCGTTGGAGGAGACAGCTTTCCCCAGCAGAGTCGCCAATTTGTTTTCCATAAATAAATTCACTTTATTTATTTTGTATCTGAGAAAATTACAACTGTAGGAATCTGATCTAGAAGACGATCACTTTATCCCTTGGACGATGCGATGAAGAAAACTCGTACTTCGAAGAACTTGGACAGCAACTGGGCAATCTCTCTGTTCTCTCTGAAAAATGACCTGTCGTGTCTGATGAAGATGAAGAAACTCTTTTTTATAGAGTTCAGGATAACTGTCCTTAAGCATACGCTCAGGTAGTTACTTGACGTGTGCATAACTGCAGGGACGCGTGGCGAATTCTGATGTAGACACATTAGCGTGCGGTTGAAAGTAGTGGAGCATGTTCAGGAGAGATTGATGGCCTGGATGCCACGTTGCATAACTTCTAGAGAAGTGGATAACTGGTACAGGACACGTGAGAACGTGTGTTGACTGTAATCCTGGATATGGTTGCTGTAATACGCTGCCTCGTTGAAGGAGAGTTATACGCTGACTTGGACAGCGTAGTGCCATAGGAAATCCATACGCTCACTTTATGGGCAAGGAGTCGTATGGAGATCATACGCTCGCTTGGTTAGCAAGGAATCATGTGAGGTCCATACGCTCACTTGGCTGGGTGAAGAAGGAGTCATGCGAGGTCGATACGCTCACTGGAGAAGTGGCCACGTGGCTATCATCAATCTTCTTTGATACACCATATCTTCCCATAACTGACAAAATCTTCTCGAGCGTCGTGACTGCGGATTTGACGGCTGACAGACTGTCAAAACTGACAGTAATGATGGCTTTTGTATTTATGAAGGCTGCTGAGTTGTCCTCGTAAAAGACAAAACCGACTCTTCGAAAACCTATACGACGGTTACTTTTCTCGTGACAGCTGTCTTTGCACGAAAGATGAAGTGTCAGATTCATTCCTCATTTAAACATATGTTGTGCTGTCACTTCAGTAAATAATAAAATATTTACTGAACGTATGGCTTTTGAATGAGCGTACAACTCTGAACTGAACGTATGGCTCTTAACTGAGCGTATGGCTTCAACTGACATCTGTCTTCAAGCGTATGGATGAAAATGACAGCGTGTCATAATTTTCCACATCCTACACCAGTAGCAGGAGCGGCAGCAGTAACATGAGTAATTTCTCAAGAATATGGTTCATGGAAATCAAAATTGCCTATCGGCACGATCACATAAGAATTAAGCGAGTAGAAATTTTCAGGAGAATTGATGTTAAATTATAATCAAATTTGTCAATGCTTGTTATGTTTTAAGCATTTCCAAACTGCAGCATAATATTCATCTGAAGACATAGTCCACAGTCGAGACACCATCAACAAGAATTTTGTGGCCGCTGCCATACACCGACTGCCCGGAAGCAAGAGTACCACCTCCGCGACATGGCTAGCCTTGAGATGGTCGGAGCCCTTGGCCGCAACGGTCGAAGAAAACCCCAAATTAGAAACCCTAGAAAAAAGAGAGACGCCGTCGATTGAAGAAGTTGGGGACTCTGAAGAGGTCGTCGACTCGGAGTTCGTACTGACCAGAGAGGTAGTCGGAAGCGAGCGCGGATAGAGTGGAGAGGTGTATTGATTTGGGAACCGAGAGATTGGAAAGGTCACTCTATTTATTTTTTATTTATTTTGTCCAAAAATTTTAGCTTTCCGCCCAAACAAAACCGCCAACAATTTGCCCAAACAAAAAAAACTTTTCGAAATATTTAGCAATGTTATATCCCATTGCTATACATACAAATATATTAGGAACGATATAATTCGTTATTAATTTTAGCATACAGAAAATATAGATAATCTAGCAACGACGCTGTCATCGTCTATTCACTTTCTGGTCTTTGACAAGAACTAAAATTTTTGTTGCCAAAATTTGTATTTAGCAACGATAAAAATATGCGTCGGAGAAAAGATTTATTAGTAACGAGAAGTGTTGCGTTGCTGAAAAATTAGTTGCCTTATGGGATATTTCTTGTAGTGGGGCAAAACATAAATGTTAAAGAAAATTTAATAAGAACAAAATTATTTAACTCGGAAGCAAAATTTCAATGGAAAAACTACCTCTACTCGCCCCCATATAGGTCCACCCTGCACGGGCTTGTTGCTTCCGTCACTCTCCTACTTGTCTCGAATCAAAGGATGGATAGAGAGAAACTTGTCTTCAAGTTTGGTCTCCAGCGTACCATCCACAATTAAGAGCTTCCACATTACAAATGGTTTAAAGTGCTATATTTTATTTTAGTCAAAATTTATAACACTTGGAACTACAATAGATTCTTGTCTACACTTAAAAATACTAACAAACCAAGAGGCTCTTCAAATTTAGAACTTGTCCTACCTCGTGAATAGTAATCCAACTGGATATACCAAAAGAGAAAAAAATGAAGGAAAAAAGAACATTAATTTAGAGTATGAATGTGATATGTTATTTGGAATTTGTTATTATGTGACAATATGAAAGGGACACACCAAAAATAGTAATTTATACTCTCTTAGAATTTTTTTGAGTATGGTATGGAGTGTCTCCAATATGGATGCTCTAGACATAGAAAGTTTTAAAAGATATATATTTGGGCTCATTTACACTTTAACACCTTCAACTATGGCATTTTTGCAATTTGGTTTTGGTACTAATTTTTGTTTTTTATTTGATACTAAATTTTAAGTGCAAATCCACACCATCAACAATAATACACAAAATTACTGTTTTCGCCATAAACATTTGACATAAAAGGATAAATTTTACCCTAATGTTAATTTAATCTTAAGTTACATTTTATCAGTGTTAAAATATTTTTTTCTTTCTAATCTTATAAAAAAACAATTTGAATATTTAAATTTGAATTAAGATTTATATATATATATATATATATATATATATATATATATATATATATATAAGATAGAGTGTTCAGTTATGTGGAGCCGAAAAGATAAAAATATAATCTTCCTTAATTTTCTTTTAAATTAAATGTATGGATGATGATATATATACGTCTTGGACGACTCACTTTTGAGCCATTTTTAAGCCGTATTATATATTTTATATAAAGTGCATCCATCTCTATTTGTACCCAAGTGAATATGATCGTCGTCCCGCTTGCATCTTACAAGAGAGAAGTTTTTTTTTCTTAAGATCAAAGTTATCCAAATTTATGACACAATTATTTTTACTTTGGATGTGTCGTGGTACTTGATTGCATATTTTGACAAAATTGTCCCTTCCATCCACACAAACCCCAAACGCCCGCCCTTACCCCCTCCCGCCGGCACTCCCCCCTCCAGTAATGATCCGCTCCGCACGGTGTATTACAATGAGTCGTTGACTCAAAGAGTTGCGTTGACCCGAATAATGTACCGATACGAATCATACAAGAATTACATTGTCTCAAGGAATGCATCGAGTCGGATCGATGCATAGCGTTAAGTTGGCCTGAAAGAAAGCATTGAGTTGGTTCAAAGATTCTAAAAAATCGAATCGATGCTTCGCATAAGTCGGATTCGAACGAATATTAGTTTTAGTTGGTTTTCGTGTGCAAGTTATGCTTTTACGTTGGAATATAAAAGATCGACATTTTGTCTTGTTTGCAACGGAGTCCGCCAAACCAATCATCGCCTTGCAATGGACTGAGGCATGAGCACGGTAAGCCGAATCAATTAGGTAATTCAACGGAGCACGAAGTGCTCGAATGGCTAAGTCAGAAGAGTTGGTCGTGCAACAAAGTTATAAAATTGAGTCGCATCGGCTCGACGAAATGACAAGACGTATCGGCTTAAGGTGGGAGGACTTTGACCCTTATTTCTTACTCCTTCATGCCTAAGTAAAATGCATAATTGTATGCTAAGTTAATCTATCGAGACCACGAGCATGGCTCGAATGAGAGAAACCGTAATACGTGTCGAACACTAGATAGAACAATTGAAATGAAACGTGCATCAAATGCACGAGTCGTTATTGAACATCGAAACACCGCAACGACGAGCACCTCGATTCGCAAGCCATAAGAACAGGGGATAACTGTATCGGCGAGTGCCTCAGTGCATGAGTCGTTCGTGCCCCCGAGCACGAGTTAGAAGGCTAGAACATTGAAAGACAATTGAGGCGAGTGCCCTAGTGCACGAGCTATGAACATTGAACACTAAAACATAGAACATGGAAATACGGTATCGAGGCGTGCATCAAATACACGATTAGAAGGAAAGAGAATAAATATATCGAAGCATGCTTATGTGCACGGGAGTCATAAAAGATGGCTTCGTTGTGAAGAGAACAGTTACGGCATGGATGCTGTGACGGAACTGTCGAATGTGACATGGTGCCTTTTCAAAATATTTGGGACCTTCGGGACGATCATTGATGAACATTGAGTCGAAACATTGTGCCAATGGAAGTAGATAGGCGAATTGCTTGGTTGTATAAAATTGATAGCGCGATGCATGGTCAAATAGACTCGAGATATTTAGCCCGTGCACGGGTATGGTTATTTCCCTCGAATGTGGTACGCCAGGGCGCTAGGACCGTTCGGCTTAGGAGGGACGGTTTGAGAAATTTAATTGGTATTGATGGTGCACTTCATTAAGATGGCTTGCGACCCGCTATTGATGTGATAAGCCACTTACCAAGTAATTCAGGGTCCTCTAATGTTTGAGTTAGCAACCGCACAGAGGGACCACCGTCTTACATATGTTATTTGAGAAACATAAGTCCATTCTGGCTTGGAATGCCAGTGACCTTCATATAGTTAAAAGAACGGTGGGCTGAAAGTGCAGGCACACAGAGATCATGCACAAAAAAGCACATATAGCATGACAGGAAATATCACGACCCGCACCCGTTTATTTTTTTTAAACAGATACGAGACGTGTCCAAGCCAGCCTACGCCGCAGTGTCGGCGGTAGAACGCTGTCACGGCCATGAAGATCAAAATCACAAATAATACTCATTCACAAAATTAATTTAATTTACAAAGATCACAAATTTTACATTTGTAGAAAAATATAAACTTGTACAAATAAATGAATGACTACAACTCAACTATCTATCTAGTCTCTAGGCTTTTGTCTGCAAGTATTCCCGTCACTTCCCAAGCTAAGTGAATCCACGGCTAACCTGAAAATGTTGGTTTCCAGTCAGGAATGGAACGAGCACAATTCACTGAATGCAATTTCAAATAAAGAAAATGACTATAAAACAAAGGTTAGACATCAATCATGAGTTTTGAAAATAAACAGTAAATACGGAAAACTAACAGCAAATAATAGACACAAAACACTTTCTCCAACTGTTAGAAGTACCTTTGATATGTGATCGGTCTCGGGACAATTATGCGACACGGTCTACACGGTCTAAAGTTACACGGTCTACAGTTACACGATCTACAGTTACACGGTCTACAATTACACGGTCTACAGTTACACGGTCTACAGAAAATATTGCAATAAAGAAACACTGTCTACAAAATAATAATCACGATCTACACAGTTTAAATGCAGTAATAATCACGGTCTACACTGTCTACTTTACAATAAATAAATCACTGTCTACACTATCTACAAGAAATAAATAAATCACTGTCTACACTGTCTACAAGAAATAAATGCAACACGGTCTACACGGTCTACACGGTCTAAGGTCAGATCACACATCCTTGGTACTTCTCATTCCCGACTCAACAATTTATAATAGAAAATAATCACATAACCAATGACTAATCAATAAAATATAGTAAAGATTAATATCAAAATACAGACAATAAACTGTACTCGCCTGTGGTCCTCTGCTGGTGAAACCGACAGTCTGAACTAGTCAATGTGCCACAATAGTCAAAACCCGTACAACAGTCCCCGAAAGCTGAAATAAACATTACCAATGTTTTCAGAATAGTCAAATTAGCTAGAATTGCCTCTCCTTAAGTCTAATTCTGGACACAGGAGCAAAACGATAATTTCGGGTCAAAACGATGTCCGCCGTTAGACCCGCTTTGCACCGAAAAGCGTGCCAGACCAACGGTCTCTAAAGTCGTCAAACGATATGTCTACGGATTCAGTTTTCCAATACGAACCCAACCGTATGTCCAGAGTTGGATTCCGACGGGCCGTGCACAAAATCGCCCGTTGAGTGGGACCGTGGGGCCCCCAAAACGGTAATTTTATCAACTGTCTCAGAATTGGACCAAACTTGGCATGCAGGACCAGAAAAATGATGCGGTCCTATTGGCGCAAGTTTCGTCTCGATCTGACGAGCGTGTACAAAGTAATTGGAGAATTTGTAAAGTGCACGATACGGTGAATTTCGACGGATACGTATCAAATTCGTCGCGCACACGCGACCAATTTGAATTCCGTCAAAGCCCACACGACCACGAAACCGTTACGCAGCTTTCGATGCTTTCGGTTCGCGACCACGTCGTCCGGATTGGCGGAACGGACGTGGTATCGAGCGATTTTCAAGTTTATTAAACATGATTTTGTGGAACTTTAGAATCGAATTTCGTCTCATCTACTTACTGGAATCTGAATCTACGAGAAGTGTTATGATGCCCTACATTTTGTCAATAATCGTGTTCAAGTGGAATTTCTAAAAAATTACTGGATTGATCGAAATCGGTCCGTCAATGTAGGTTCCTGGACTGCAAAACTATCCTGTTTTTGGACAGGTTTTTCGGCAACTTTGGGTTCGACTTACGAAGCGTGCAGTGCAAAGCGAATCGGGGTAAATGAATCGAAACGAAGCTGTTTAGGTTGTAGTCGTACCTGAACCACTGGTTCGACGAAAGATCGAACGAGATGGAAGGGAGAGCGTCGCGAAGTTGGCTCGGCGCTGCTGCTGTTGTTGCTTTCTAGCACGCGTCTGTGCGCGCGCGACCCTGTCGCGACTTCGCCGGCGGTCGGCGGCCGTCCGCGGCTGTCGGTTGGGGTTGCCCACGGCTGGGAGGAAGGCTGCGGCTCTGGGTTTAGGGTTTGTATTAGGGTTTCGAGTAATCGTTCCCCCCTCTCTCATGTTATATACAGTTAACCTACATGAACTGTCGGGTTTATACAGAGCCGAGGGCTCTGGCTCTCGAATTGAGTTTCCGCCCAGGCTCGGGCTTGGGCCAGGGCTGGCCTTTGGGGCTGAGGAGAGAGCCTAAATGTAACCATGTAAGCACATTCACACAGCAGACACGGAGAGAGTTGCAATTTGCGTTGGCTACATTACTACCTTAAGTATCATATTCTATTGCAAACCTAGTAGTGTTAGTTTAGATTACATGCATGTTGTAGTATGTAGAAACTTCTTTTGTGTAACAATCCATGTTAGCACAATAGGAGATCATACAAGTCAGCAAGATGACACAAATATCAAGTACATACAAACCCGAGGTCACGAGATAACTTCAGAAGTTGCTTCATAATGTTATCACAATTGATGAGTATCTTGACAAGATACAAAGCAATATTTAACTAAAGCTAACAAAAGTTTTAGCTCCTACACACATAACCAAATAATAATAATATTTAATAATAACCTCAATATTATAATAATGATAATAACCCTATTAACACTGAAATTAACCCAATAATATATTGCAGTGCACTTATCAACCACCCCATTTATTTGGCTCCAGAAAATCACACAATTATTGCACACTAATAAAATAATAATAATACTTATAATGTATATATAACAATTATTAGAAATTAATTGCCAATTCATAAAATGTATATAAAATAATTGCATTTACCAAACATGTCTACAAGGCCGTATTTGGTCTCACTACATGCCTACATGGACTTGGATTTGACTTGGGCTCAATCTGGATAGGTTCGGTACAACCGGGTTCCCTAAACTTCAATAATATAATTAAATAATAATTAAAATCTTTGGTGCGGGTTACATCGCAACTTGGCCTGGTTTTCCTAGTTAGGACATCACTATGGCTCGGCCTTTCTTGGCATGGCTAATACACTGGTCAAGGCACGCCACTGCACTATCCGTGCCATGATTCATAGTTGTCTGGTACTTCAAAACTCTACATGGCTAAAGTCATCTACCGTAACCATTAACTAAATAATTATTTATAAAAATCTAAAAATTACCATTTAAATAAAAATGAATTATAAAAATATTTCGAATTTCTGGGAAGGGCAGCTACAGGAAAGACGATAGGAGTATTCACTTTGCGTCGGTGCAAGGGGTGAGTGTGTCGATGTTGGTAAGAAGTCGTATCACGAAACAAATATGAGATTGCTTGATGTTGCATGCCTGTTTGCTTACATGAATCGAATATAACATGATTGCCATAAAATACATGCTTTACTGCTTTCGAATATGCCATGAAATCGATTCTAAGGCAAAGATTGAAAGATCACTAATTTGTATGCTGCATGAATCAATACATTACCTAATGTCGGTTTAGTAAAGTGGGTCTTATCAGTACGGGAGAGGATTAGTACTGATCTCCCACCAGATTGCCTTGCAGGATACAGGGAATGGATTGTTCGTGACGGAGCTTCGCTTGAACGCGCTGAGGCACGGTATGCCATAGTGTTTTAAAGCGTGCGATCGCATTGACGCTCGAACTTGCAACATGATGATGTAGCCGAGATATAGAAGACATGATGTATAGAACGATGAAATCATTTGTGGGCAAGAAAGAACTTGAGTGTTGTAAACCAATCTGGCATAATTCATTTGGGCTATTAAAAGCCATTGTAATTCTGCTGCTTATCGAATAAAGAGAATTGTTTCGTATACTCTGTTTCTTCCACTGCTAATATCAAATCAAAGATAACCATTTTGAGAACATCTCATCTTGTCTTGTACGAGCGCAACTCCAAACTCATACGATATCACGCCCCAGCGAGAACGAACGATAAACTCGATAGATCCGACCAACCCGAGGAATTTTGGTTCTTTTTCTATTCCTCAGAGCTCGAACTTGGACTTCATATGTTGAACCCTGAAGTTGGATTTGACTTGGACTCGAACTAGGCTTATGATTTATTGGATATTGTTTGGATTGAGTTTAAGTGACTGTCGGAAGACAATAGTCCTTGTCATCAATTTTTGTAATAATTTTCCAATGACTGTTTTTGTTGTTTTGACTGGCTGGAAAGGATAGACCCTTTCCTTTCCTTCCATTGACTGTCATTACTTCTTCTCCTTTGCTTCTCTCTCCCAACTACCACGCTTCCTAGTTTCTTCCTCTAGAGGCTCATAGCCTTTTCCCCAATCTTTTTCTGCTCTCTGAAACTTCTGTTATTAACATCTGAGGGTTATTTTCCCATTGATTTCCCACAATTATCAAAGTTCCTTCTTTTTAATTATTATTTTGCTTCTTCAAAATATATGCTCCAATTTACTTAGTTATATCTTTCTTTCTTTCTTTCTTTCAACCAAACCAAAAAAAGAAAGAAAAAATGGCTTTGGCTTGCTTCAACCTCCTCTTCAGGAGGAGGAGGAGGCCCAGGCCCGGCCGGGACGCGGGCGCGGGGCCCACGCCCGCGACCTCCGCGCCCAACTCGAACACCGGGCTGAGCCGGTCCGACGACTCCGGCGCCGGGCAGCAGACGAGCAAGTCCTCCGGCTCCACCTCCTCGCAGCAGAGCATACCGGCCATGTTCGAGGAGAGGGCCCACGGCCTCCGGGTGTTCCGCCTCCCCGAGCTGCGCGCCGCCACCAACGACTTCCACCGCATGCTCAAGATCGGCGAGGGCGGCTTCGGCAGCGTCTACAAGGCCTTCGTCCGCCCCGCCGACGGGAAGGGGGACAAGATCACCGTCGCGGTCAAGCGCCTCAACCAGAAGGGCCTGCAGGTGGGACAGATTTACAATTATGCTACTTAATTTCTTATATGCACATGGATTCGAAATAGATTGGTTTGCCAAACCACACTAATTAAAACGCGTTGGTTGGTTAAATTCATGTGCTATGTTCTTGTTTAATGGTCGCATTCTTTTTTTCCCGTACTTTGATGGTGCTACTTATAAGGGTCTTTTGTTAGCATTCACCTAAATAGAATATAGAATGATGTTGATAGTCTTGTGCAAGTTTATAATTAGTAAACCTTTGTACTTTATTGCTTGGATTTAGCTTAGCTATTACGTCTTAAAGTATAATCTATGCAGAAGGCTTCGCATGGGGGTAAATTTGGTACTAAAAAGACGGAGAATTGGGGACGAGATTGGGTCGAATTCCTGCTAAAAACAACAACAAGGGATTCGATTGCTCTGCTGCCATTATAGACAAATGAACGAGGACGAGGGAGCGTGAAGCGTATAATTTAAAGCTGGGTAATTCGTACATGTCATCCATCAAGATGGTTTTAAGCTGCGCTGCTCAGTGGCACCCAGGACAAAAAAATGCAGTTCGCATATGCATTAGATTCGTGCTTATTCGTTAACCTTTAGTGCGTACTTATCTGGGAATGGAAACTAATATATCTAACTCGTGTTTACACCTATTGTTGAATAGAGTTTACTTTTGCACATGGAATGGAAGCTCCATCATTCAGTATATACATTGTACTTAGATAGTGTTAAAAGCTTAGTCTTCATCAGTGGTGTCAGTTTGTGTAAATCATAATAATCCTAGCAACTCATGGATCCAAGCAAGAATTTGTTTCTAGAATTTTTGCTCCGATCAAGAACATTATTGTGATGCTCTTGGCAACCAGAGTCCTAGAAGATTGGGAGCATAGCCAACTGGAGAGGTGGATTTTACTTCTTTTATGTAGAAATTCCTCGATTCTAAGCAAACCCTTATACTATTAAGGGTTCTTTGACTTAGTAGCCTGTGCTACTTGAATTCTTAACTTTTATTCTCAGCATACATTTGAACCTTCCATAGTGGCCTTTGCTTATTTCACTTGTGAGCCAACATTTCATTATCATCAACATATTCATGACCACCATCATCATTTCAAGCCATGTCCCATCAGAGTAAGGTCACCTGTAGAACACACCCTAAATTAAGGAAACTCCAGAAAAAAAAAAAGACTGACCAATTATTACTATGCGACTGGCCGTCTACCGGATGTCAACCCTCTTAAGTTGATGACAAATTCCTCACAGGGGAATCATGGACGATCTAGGCATGCCATTATGCAAGCCATGTTAGTAGTTTTGGAAGCTTTCTTATTGGTTATGCACTTTAGCCTCCCCCATGAAAAGCCTGACATACATATTTTTACCAGACTTGAAAGATACTTGATGATAGGCTAAGCTGATAAGCTTTGCTATGGAAATTGCATCCAAGATCTGATCAGTAAATTGAAACTGATAATCTATGCTTTAGGAAGTTGCATTCTGGCCGAAAAGCTTTGCTTTAGGTTATTACTTTCACGTTGAATAAGCTAAACAGCCAAATTTGAAACAATTGCTAACCTTTTCAATATGTTTAGTAAGTTTCAATTTGCAAAATGAAAGAAGTTCTGGATCTGTTACTGGTGCAGTGGATTGATTAATGTCTCTATTTGCTGAATGTTCAACTTTTAGTTTTTGGACTTAGTGACTTGGGCGCCAGATAGCTCAATAGTATCCTCTTCTTTAGCTAAGCTTCTCTAGAATTTTGAATCATCGATGATGGAAGCTACTACGATTCTATAAAAGTTATATATGCGGTTTGATGTGCGTAAAAGATGTTTATTATATGTCATCAACAAAGATAATAAGGTCATTTTCTCATGATAATAAGGTCTTATATATATATATATATATATATATATATATATATATATATATATATATATATATATATATATATATTTGGAAAAGGGTAAATTTTATTCCAAAGAAACACAATAATCGTACAACATACAATCGAAGTGGGGAGTCCCACTCATCAAGACCTCATAACATTTACATCAAATTCGATGTTATGAAGCAAGCCCACAATAGGTGTAACCAGTCCCTCGAAGATCCGACGGTTTCGTTCCTGCCAGACATGCCAAACCGAAGCAGCCAGACGAATCCTGGCAGTTCGGAACCAGTCCTCCCCTCGACCTCTACTATCTCGGATCACCGTAATGATGTCCCCAGTACTCTTCCCGGAGTCACAACCTCCTAACATTCTACTTTGCTCCGACCAGATCTGCCAAGTCAGGACACACTCAAAGAAGATGTGGCTGATAGATTCTAGCTCCACCCCGCACAACACACACTTGGGATTCGGAACCGGCACTCCGAAAGAACACAGCCGATCTCGAGTAAGAAGACGACCCAATAGGAGCTTGTAAAGACAGAGCTGCATCTTCCTTGCCAGGCCCTTGCACCAAACAAAATCGTAATCAGGACTCTGAGGGAAAGTGCGCCTGACGAGATTGTAGCAACTCCTGAATTGGAACTCCCCAGTACCCGGGGACGCACCCGCCGGCTCCCAAATCCACCGATCTGCAGGCAAGTCCGGATCAATGGCAACAGTGCTAATGATCTCTCCCAGCTCCATGGTAAAGCGATAGGACTATGGCCTCCACTCGCCATCACGAATGATCTGACTACACATCAGTCCCCGCCTGTCCTCCTGGTGAGTCTGAGCCCCCATAATGTCCAATAACGAGCTCCGCTCTATCCAGGGGTCTCGCCAGAGGTCCGTTCCAGACCCATCCTTCATGACCTTCCTGATAGCAGACTTGAGAATCCCCCTGTGTCTCAGGACAGACTTGAACGTGACGGAATGATTGTTGTCAGAAGTACACGTCCAAAAGTTGTCCTGCTTCACATATCTGCTATGCATCCAGGCAGCCCAGAGAGACCCTCCATTAAGGAATTTCCATGCCAGCTTAAGCGCGGAGGCCTCCCGAATCTCCAGCAGAGGCCGAAGCCCCACTCCTCCCTCCTTCCTGGGACGGCAGAGCTGATCCCAAGAGATCGCATGCATACCCCCTCTCTAAATAAAATCTGCACAAATCCGATCCACTTTCCTAACAGTAGCGATAGGGAGGAGGATGGATTGTAGCCAGAAATGAGCAACAACTGTAACCACTGACCGAACCAGCTCAATGCGACCGCCAAATGACAATCCCGAGGCTTGCCAACCTTCCACCCTCCTCTGAACGTACTCCACCAAACTATGGCAATCATGATCTCGGGCATAGTTGACCGTGAGGGGAACTCCTAAATAGCGCACCGGAAGATCACTCCTCTCGATACCCAGCACGTAAGCCCGCTCCTCCTTCTGGGGACATAAGGAGCTGAAGTACACCCGGCTCTTCTCCCTGTTCAGTTGAAGTCCCGATAAGGAATGCAACTCTTCCATAATCTCTGCAAGCGTCTGCATACCCTCCATCGAAGGCCGGATAAACACCAAGAGATCATCAGCATAAATGAGGTGGGTGACTGGGGGATCCACCCTCCGGAACAGTGGAACCAGCCTCCCTCGGTGTGCTGCTAAGTCCATCAGGCAAGTGAAGTATTCCATAACAATCGTGAACAGGTAAGGGGACATGGGGTCGCCTTGCCGAAGCCCACGATTGCTCTGGAAATACCCATAGGGGATGCCCTGTATGAGGACCGAGAAAGTGGGGGTCGTGATACACTCCCGTATCAGGCCTACCCAATGGTCCCCAAAACCCATGGCTGTCATCAGATGGCAAAGGAAGTCGCGGTTGACCATGTCATACGCCTTCCTCAGATCCAGTTTCACGCAAGCCTTCTCTCCTCCAGGTTTGTTAAAACCTCTCACCATCTCATGGGCCAGGAGGCTGTGCTCAGCAATCGATCTCCCCTTGATAAATGCAGCCTGGTTCGGGGAGACCAAGCCCTGCACGATCCCCTCCATACGCCGGCACATAAGGTGCGTAATTATCTTATAAAGATAATTACAGCACGCAATAGGTCTGAAGTCTGCCAGCGCCGTTGCTCCCTCCTTCTTAGGCACCAAGGTCAGGAATGTGTGATTCAGCTCTTTTAGCAGCTTTCCGTTGGTGAAGAATTCCTGTACCACCTCCAATACCTGGTGCTTCAAAGTATCCCAGTGGCGTTTGTAGAAACTACTGCTAAAACCATCCGGGCCTGGAGCCTTGTTGGGATCCGCCAGCTTGACAATAGCTTCTACCTCCTCCAATATAACGGGCGCAAGAAGAATACTATTCCCGTACGGAGTCAACAATCTCTTCGTAATGATCTCTGGGAACACAGACAAGTAGTCAGTCTGGAAATACAACTCTGAGTAGTACCTGACCGCCTCGCCCTGAATCGCAGCCGGCTCCCCCACAAGGTTGCCATCCACATCCAGAAGCCGGGAGATGTGATTTCTATGCTGCCTGGTCCGGATGACATCATAGAAGATCTTGGAGCACCGGTCGCCGTCTTTGAGCCAAGAGCATTTGGCCCGCTGAGCCGTGCTGATCTCCTTCTGCAACCGCAAAATGCTGACTTCTTCAATCAGCTCCTTCTCTCTAGCCGCCAAGTCCCCATTAAGCATGTCAGCCTGCATGCCTTCCTGGATGGCTCGCAACTCCACCTCCTTATCTTCTAAGGAAGTCTTCGGCAACCCCATCACCCAACTCCAAAGAGCCTGCTTCGTGGCCTTTAGACGACGAACCAATCGGAACTGGACCGTCCCCTGCTGACCACTATCAAGCCCCTCTGTGACAGCCTCCAGGTAGCCCTCAGAAAGGTACCAACTGTTGTTGTACCTAAAAGGACGGGCCTTCCCAGGAGTCCGACAAGTGAATCCAATCCGGATGGGGGAATGGTCACTCGTCCCAGCAGCCAAACCCTCCGCCGAAGTGTTAGGAAAATGACGGAACCATTCTCCATTACCCAGAGCTCTATCAAGCTGGCATGCAACCCTATTCCGAATAGCTTTGTTATGCCAAGTCCAGATGAAGCCCGAGCGAGATAGTCCCTGGAGCCCTGCCTGAAGGAGACATCTCTGAAAATCATATAAGATAGGATCTGGAACTGGTCGACCTCCCACCTTCTCCCCACGGTGAAGAAGGGCATTGAAGTCCCCGATCATCAGGAGAGGAAGAGATGCCGAATCAGCTGCAGCTGCGACCCGGGAAATGTCACTCCAAAGGGATGCCCTCCTTCGTCTGTCGTTGTGGCCGTAGACTGCCCCCAATAAAAACCGGAAGCTACCCTTGTTGGAGAAGGAAATAGCAATCAACTGCTCCGTCATCACAATCAGATCTCCATTCCAGCTCTTCGAGTTCCATCGAACCCAGATTCTGGCCATGTCACACGGAGCCAGATTATGTAGTTGGGCCCAATGAGCTGGGGTCCTACGAGCAAGAGTCTTGTCACTCTTAATCTTCGTTTCTAACAGAATAGAGATGTCACATTTCTCTCTGTGCAACACCCCACAGATCTCTCTCCACCTACCAAGCGAACACGCCCCCCTCACATTCCAGGCTATAATAGCCATTAATTTAATTAGAGGAAGGGTCCCCTGACAAAACACCCGGATCGGCACCTGAGGAAGGTGCCGCATCCGTCGCTACAAGATCCTCCTCCATCCCAAACGGGGCGGACTGCCATGGGATGTCCTGAGAGAGAACCAAAGCCCAGGAAGGATTGTCAACACACACCGCCTCCTCTCTGTCAGAAGTATGCATCCCCACCCTGGAGGAGCTGTCACTCAGCGGTCCGACAGCATGTCTCTTCCTGCAGTAAACCTGCCCCTCAACCGAACCTCCATCCCCTCGCGCCTCGATCCCCGACGCCGCCATGCCTCTCGTAACAATGCTACTCTGTCCCTGGGGAGTAGGCAACACCCCACTCGTGGAAGCCAGCTGGGTAGATACAACGAGGCACGTTCCGCCCTCACTCATCGGAAACGTATCCAGTGTTCTAAAAATCGGCCTAGGCGGCCGCCTAGGCGCTAGGCGGCCTCCGGCCGCACCGAAAAGGCCCTAGGCGGCCGGCCTAGGCGCTGGGCGGGCCTAGTCGGCCCTAGTCGGACCTAGGCGGGCCATTTCGGTCTGAAAATTTAAAAAAAAAAAAATTTCAACACTTACCTGTCAGAGATTGAGCGGCGACGGCGACGGCGGCAGCGGTGACGGCGTCGGGTGGTGGTGGTGGTGCTGCTGCTAGTGGTGGTGGCAGTCGTGGACGTGGTGCTGCTGCTAGAGGAGGGGGTGGTGGTGGTGGGGGGGGGGTGGTGGTGGTGGTGGTGGTGGCGGCGGCGGATACGGAGAGGAGAGGGAGGAGAGGAGTGGTGGTGGTGCTGCTACTGGTGGCGGTGGCGGTGGCGGTGGCGGTGGCGGTGGCGGTGGCGGTGGCGGTGGCGGTGGCGGCGGCGGCGGCGGGAGAGGGAGAGGGGGAGGGGAGTGGTGGTGCTGCTGCTGCTACTGGTGGCGGTGGCGGTGGCGGTGGCGGTGGCGGTGGCGGCGGCGGAAGAGGGAGAGGGGGGGAGGGAGGAGAGGAGTGGTGGTGGTGCTGCTGCTACTGGTGGCGGTGGCGGTGGCGGTGGCGGTGGCGGTGGCGGTGGCGGTGGCGGTGGCGGCGGCGGCGGCGGCGGGAGAGGGAGGAGAGGGAGAGGGAAAGGGGGAGGGAGGAGAGGAGTGATGGTGCTGCTGCTACTACTGCACTCTCTCTCCTCTCATCCCCTTTTTAAGGGTGAATGAAAAAAAAAAAAAAAAAAAAAAAACTAAACCAAAGGATTCGAACCGTGGCCTCCACACTCCAAACCAGAATCCTAAACACAAGCTGCTAACCAACTTATCAACCATAAGTTTTGTTTATAAATGACATATACATATATATATGGGGTAACATATATATACATATAATAAAAAAAAAATCAGTTTGGCGCCTAGGCGCCGCCTAGGCGCCCTAGTCGCTAGGCGGGCCCTTGGTGCACCGTCTCCGCGTAGCGAAATTTATAACATTGAACGTATCCTCGCCTACCAAGGCCTCCTCTCCGCTGTCAACTCTGATATCCATATCACAGGGAGAATCTAGAGTCTCACCCTGTGGGATAGAAGGCTCCACATGATGTCCGGCCGCCGAACATGCACTGGCCATGTGTCCGAAGCAAGAACACCGTGAACATGTAGGGGGGACCCATTCATATTCTACCTTCTGGGTAAGCACCTCTCCAGACGGAATCTCGTACTCCAGCACCGCCGGTAACTCCCTCCCAGCATGGATCTCCACAAAAATCCTGGCGTACATCAACCTCGACCGAAAAGCAGTGGCTTCGTCAGCCTTGATCGGGGTGCCCACCAAGCTCACCAGTCGCATCAGCAAAGGAATACTCCAAAACCGAACAGGGAACTCAGGGAAGCGAATCCATACAAGGATGGCATTCAGTACTTTCCGCTCACAACGAAGCTCCGGAGTCCACTCCTTAAGAATGATAAGCCGGCCGTCAAACGTCCAGGGGCCGCCTTGAAGGATCCTAGCGACATCCTCCGCGAGACCGAACTTCACATAGTAGAAGCCGTTCTCGCGGGCAAAGAACTCCATACTCCCCTTAGGCTGCCAGACACGCGCCGCGTACCCCCGAATCTGTCCGTAGAAAGGCTTGTTGCCTAGGACATAAAGGACAAGGGTGTTCTCCCAGTAACCGGACACCTTCTCAATCTCCTCCGCGGGGAACGAGGCCCGGAAACCCCTCCCCACCTTGATCGGCGGCACATATTCCATCGAAGTGGGGCTTTTCGGCCCATAGGTTTGCAGATCTCAGCCCAGGACCGTCCAGCAGGCCGAACAGTCGCCCCATGAGGACTGGGGGTAACCTCCGGCCTGGGTGAGCCAGATCGCGGGACCACGGGATCCAGCACCTTTCCTTTACCCTTGTCCGCCGCGGTCGCCTTTGGCCGCCAGCCCACCGATCTCCCAGTAGTCACAGGGCCACGGGCCGATGGCCGCGCCCCTAACCCGCTCGGACGATTGACAACCGGTTGTCGATCCCGGCCCTGTCCACCCCCGGTCTTCCCCCCTGTCTTCGTCGTCCGCCGACGCGTAACCGTCGTCCAACCTCCTCCCTCCGACTGGTTCCCCTGAGATCCAGAACCGGCTCCGAATTCAAAAACTGGGTCGGTAGCCCGATCCCCTGCCATAGGCATTGGAACCGACCCCGACCCCCCCTACAGAGTGGAACGCCGCAGCCGCCTTCCGAGGGGGTTCGCCTGGCCCCCTCGGCCTCCGATCCGCCCCCCCTCCGTCGGGGAGGCCGCCGCCGCCAAAAGACAGACCGGGGGGTCCGCCCGACCCCCCCGCCCGCACTACCGCCCCCCCCCCCCCCCCCCACCGCCAGGGGGGCCCTGCCACCCAGACCCACTCCGGTGGGTCCGCCCGCCCCCCCCCCTCCGCCTGGGGGGGTCGTCGACGATCCCGGCGGGTCCACCCGACCCCCCCTGCTCTCCCGCCTCCCCCCCCCCCCCCCCCCCACCGCCTGGGGGAGGGCCTTCGTGTGCGCTGGTAGCGGGGGGGTCCGCCCGACCCCCCCGTTCGTGCTCCCCCCCCCCCCCAGGCCGGAGGGGGGGCCACTCATCTTGGTCGACGCCCTGACGCCGCCGGCCAGGGGGTCCGGGGGTCGCGGAGGCGGCCCGCTCGGAACCCTAGCCGACGCCTGGGAGTCGCCCGAAACCCTAGCAGAGCTCATCTCTTTATATATATATATATATATATATATATATATATATATATATATATATATATAGGGTCGTTCTACAATACATCCGCTGGAAATGGATGTATCGATACATCCGAAATCTGGACCGTTGGATGTTGATCCAATGGTTCGGATTGAATAATAGTGTAGAAACATCATTTAATGCTGATTTAGACTTTTGACCTGTTGGTAACTTGCTTTAGCAGGTCATTCTTCACTTTAATTTTTTCAATGAACACCCTAAATTAATTCATATTTACTCTCTCAAAAGTCCATCCAATTTAATATTTCGTATTATATTTTTTTTGGTTACAGGCCGTCGTGGTGGTGGTGTTGGTGGTTGTGGTGGAAAGAGAAACAGAGATGAAGATGGAAATAAGAATCGGTCCGGATCGCGTCGAACGTCGTCGAGCCCTCCTAGAACAACGAGGAGTACCAGCTGCGCCGTGAAGAATCGGTTCGCTTCCCGTCGGACATAGTCGAAACCTCCTCGAACAAGAAGTATTAGCGGCGCCGCTCTAATTTTACTGTCCATGCCATTGTCAGAAATCTTATTTTTCATCTAATAATTTAATATTTTGTTAATAAAGCTACATGTCACGGTGGTGGTTGTGAACTGAGGAAAACCTGCTTCTGAGGTCGGGCGGATCATCTTGTCACATATTTTTAAAAAAAATCTGTATTGATCGGACGAATTTTTTTTACTTTTCTAATGATAATATTTTCGAAGAGAATATTTTATTTGGACGGTGAACGGCCATTCTCTTTGCTTTTAACACGGAGAATGGCCATTCTCTTTGCTTTTAACACGGCGAATGGACGGAGAATGGCCATTCTCTTTGCTTTTAACACGGCGATTGTACGGAGAATGGCCATTCTCTTTGCTTTCTACACGGCGAATGGACGGAGAATGGCTGTTCTCTTTGTTTTTAACACGGAGAATGGCCATGCTCAAGGAGAATGGCCATTCTCCGTTACTTTAACATGGAGAATGGCCATTCTCCGTTCTTTGAAAACGGAGAACGGACACTCTCTGTGCTTTTAACAAAGTATGGTACATTTAAGACTGGAAATGTTCAAGTATCTCATATTTTTTTCACCAAATATTTACAGTATTTTTAATATCATTTACCATAGTACATTCATTTTATATTAAATCATTTTCAAGATAATCCGAATATCATTTTATCAGGCTTCCACTGTATGGCTGAACAAAATTTCTTGCGAATGTTTGAATATAATTAACCTACTATCAAAGAGAATTTTTCTTACATTACATTATGCCTTACACTGGCATCGACTTCATACTGATGGCATCGATGTACTGATGGCAATAACAAAGGATGAACATGCAGGATTACAATTATGTTTCCGCAATAACAAGGGATGAACAGGCATGATTACAATTTTGCTTCAGCTATAACAAGGGATGAACATGCACTGGCATCGAATTCATACTGATGGCATCGATGTAATGATTTTTTACAGAAAGCAAAACACATTACAATCAAATAAAGTTTCAGTGATCCCAGGAATGCATCCGTAATGTGGCCACCTTTAAACCCTAGCAATGCACCCAGGACTCACGAAATCTGTGATGGGCATCTGCAAATCAAAGGAATACACCAAATATCAATATCATCTATCAAGGCCAACTGCCAACCAAATAAACGCTTCAACCAGAAAATCAAATCAAATTAAGTATACTTCATTCCAAGTCCAATAAACTGCATAATTCACGTTACAGTAATCTGTCCAATCCATGTTAGTAATTCAACATAGAACCTGCATAATTCACAATACAATAATCCAAATAATATCAGACCTACTCTAAATTCAAGACCATATTACATTTTCAAATCAAATTACGAACTATGCACTGAGTACAAGCGAAAAGTTTAATCTTACAATATTTCAAACACAAAATTTAGTTTGTCCGCCATGACCAACAAATATTCAGAACAATATTACAAGTCAAATATTACTTCCACATTGAAATAAGAGACATTCAAAACTCAAAAGATGAATCTTCGACGTCTCCATCTTCATCTTCTTCTTGTTTCTTTTTTTTTTTTTCC